>JAUUEG010661121.1:0-13097 GCA_032361445.1 Panulirus gracilis
GCGGGAAATGGCGAATAGTATGAAAGAAAGAAATATATATATATCATCCAAGTATCTACCGTGCGTCATAGAAGATGTAAGTGAGGGTCCAAGAGCGTGAAAACCCGCCCCTTCTTGTATTCCATTTTCTAAAATCCAGAACATAAGGAGCCATGCGAGAAGAGTAAGGGGGGAAGAATAGTTTGGAAATGCCAGAGAGGTAAAATCAGGGGTCAGTTTGAGAGCTGGAGTTAAGGAAAGGGTAGCACTACTACTAAAACAGAAGTTGTGGGAATGTGTGAAACCTTTTTGATAGTGAGCTCCCGACTGATGTGGTTAAGAATGATGATGGATTAAGAAAGGTGGGTGACTTAGCCTTTATGACCCTGGTAGCAAGAGGAGTGAGGAAGATAGGTGGATGTTCTTGGAGGAAGTGGGTTGGTGCGCCAGCAAATTGAACGCGAGTTCTCTAGTAACTAGGGGACATGGGGTACCCATTGTGAATGAAAATAAAAAAGGTGAACAGCTTGTGAATGTTGTTTGCTAGCAAAGGGTTGATGATAATGAATATCTGGTTAAAAGAAGAGTAACATACATAAATACAGATGGGTGAGTGGGGTTAAAAGCAGGTACTGTTGAATCATATAAAAAAATGACAAGCATGATAAGAGACTTTTGGATGTATATTTGTCAAGACCGGCAGTTGATGAGATATCAGATCACTTTCTGGTGAAGGCAAGGGAGAAAGTCAATAAAGGCAAAGCTTTAGGTAAAGAGGAAATAATATAATGTTGGTGGGAAGAAAATGGTGGTAGCAAGTGAACTTGAAAAGGAACTTGCGTGAGGATATACGAGGAGAGATTCGGTAAAGAAGAGCAAAAGGTGAGAGCAATCGAGACTTAGGGAGTGGGCAAGGAATGGAAAGCATTTACGGAAGCAGTGCTTACCTGTGCGAGATAAGTTTATGTCATGCGGAAGGTGGACAGTGAGGAAGGGTAGTGAGTGGAAGAATGAAGTTAAGTTGTGAGTGAAAAAGAAAAGATAGGTGTGCAGGCGTTATCTGCATGTAAAGAGTGCAAATGATTGGGGAATATACAAAGGACAGCGGTAAAAGATCAAAAGGAGAGTATCAGCAAAATTCATGAAGAAAAGAGAAAATTACCAGAAGGTTAACAGTGGGAGTAACAGTGAAGGGAACAGATGGGAAAGTGGTAACAGAGAGTAAGGAAGAGGTGGCAGATGTTGGATGTTTGCGACATGGAGGCATGCGAACTAAGGGTCAGGGCAAGTGGTTTGATGAAAAGGGAAGAGGTGGTGAAAACCTTGTGTAAGGTGATGTGCGGCAAAGTGACTAGAATGGATGGGATTGCTCTTTTTTTTCAAGAAAGAGGGTGACAATATTGCTGACTGGCTGGTCAGGAATTTCACTGTATGAATGGATTACGTTGAGGGTACTGTGGACTAGCGTAATGTCCTTTTTTGCTATCGTATAAAAACGACGGGGAGAAAAGTGAATGTTCAAACTACGAAGGTATAAGTTTGTTGAGTATGCCAGGTAAGTTTTATGGAACATTGAGGATTGAGAGGGTAGTGCCATGCAGTAAGCTTCAAAATGTGTGGCTACGAAACTGGCGGAGGACGCGTAAATCAGGTGTTTGCTTTTAATAATCTGGATAAGAAATACTTATAGATCTGGAAAAAGTAAGGCTATCAAGTTTAGAATGAGAGAAAGACAAGTTGGTTGGAGTCTGAGTTTGAATGGAGAGGACCTGGAGGAAGTGAAGTGTATGAGATACGTGGGAGCAGACACAGCAGCAGATGGAACCATGGAAACTGAAGTAAACTGTAGTACGGGTAAAGGGGGTTGAGGTCCTGGGTGCACTGAGGAGTGTCAAGAGAGAGAAGCAACTGTTTGTGACCGTAAAGATGGGCATGTTTGATGGTATGGTACTTCCGACGGTATTCCACGGATGCGCGAGGCGTAGACTGTAAATGAAGTACGGAAATGGTTGGAAATGAAGTTCTAGAGGATGATGCGTGGTATGAGGAGGGTCATTGAGAAAAAAATAATAGGATAAGAGACATGTTGTGGTAAGATGAGTGACGGAACTAAAGAGGGTGTGCTAGAAAGGTTAAGGAATATAGAGAGGATGAGTGAAGAGAGGTTGACGAAAGAAGATATTTGTATTACAAGTGGGGAGGAGGGGAGATAAGGAGAAGGGGGAGACCAACTGGAGAGGCAAAAGATGTGGTGAAAGATGCTTTGACTAATCGAGGCCCGTGCATGCAGGAGGATGTGATACGTGAATGGGATAGAGAGAACTGGAGCGATGTGGCATACAGGGGGTAACATGCTATCAGTGATAGATAGACAGATGTATAGATATCTAGAAAAGTGAACAGAGATGTCCTCTATATCAAATTCATTAAGGAAATCTTTAGCTTACCGATGCCGTACATACGAACCACGATTACTAATTGATATTATTACATATCAGCATTAAAGGTTTAGACTTGTTAGTGTAATTACTCGGCTAAAAAACAAATAATATATATCTTTCTTTTCATACTACTCGCCATTTCCCGCGATAGCGAGGTAGCGCTAAGAACAGAGGACTGGGCCTTTGAGGGAATATCCTCACCTAGCCCCCTTCTCTGTTCCCTCTTTTGGAAAATTAAAAAAAAAGACGAGAGGGGAAGATTTCCAGCCTCCTGCTCCCTTCTCCTTTAGTCGCCTTCTACGACACGCAGGGAATACGTGGGAAGTATTCTTTCTCCCCTATCCCCAGGGATATTTATATACAACCATTATCACCACACACTCATGAACCAGACATTAAACATATTTCTGTATGAGGTTGAATTAAGAGAAAACCTGAGAAATCTATTGTAAGTACACTTATGAGAGGCACCACAGCCATATACTGAATGGGTGCAAAGGCAACAACAAGATTACATACCAGAAAAATTAGACACTTGAGTTCAAGATTCTCAACATCATGGAAAATATGCAAAGCTTTATCCACAGCTTCTTGCTGGAAGTTCACATATATGGTGTACCACCAGTTATATTTGTCCTTAAATATGACTACTATAGTTCTACTTTTATTTCTATGTCACAAGCAACTATGAAAATAAATCTCAATTATGAATTAAATATTAACATTTAAAAACATTTTCTGACCACAAGAATAAAACTATTGGCACCACCGGTTTAGTGAAAATAAATATAGGGTATCCCCTAAGTTGTAAAAAAAGTGAAAGTCATGTTCTTCAATAAGAACAACTTGTAAATAAGTACAAAAGTAATTTTTACACCTCCACTGTTGAAGGCGCTGGTGCCACCACTGAAACTTTGTTGGCATCTAGACGAAGACTTGAGGCTCTGTCATTGGACACAGCTCCAGGCTTTGGATTTCTGGGACGCATGATTTTCCCACTTGTGATAAGGCGTCCAAAGCCTTCCTGGTGAGCGAAGGCATAACCAGACCGAATGGAGCGTCGAGATCTGGAAAAAACGTATAATATGGATATTAATGTACATGTTGCATCATATATCATATAATCCCTTGTATCCAAAAAAGAAATTTCAAATGAAGAAATTCTAGTGGGTTTCCGATTTTTCATCCTCACAGCTTTATATAAAAAATGGTTGATTTTATCTTCAATATATATACTAAAGCTAAAGACCAAAATGCAATCTGTTTTCTACTATTACACAATGGCAACATTTACGACACACTATATGTCAAACACATCCAGGTCAGCTCTCAGCTTACTACTACACCTCTCTCTTCCACTGTCATTCTTTATGAGATCAATCTACCTCATATCACAGATCATCCTCTGCCAATCCGTTTCAGTCATGTCCACCCTCTTCCTTCTTCAGCTTTAAAGACCCAAGACACATCCATGCAACGCTGGTGGGAATTATACCTTCAAACATATCAATCTTTGTTTTACAAGACAGGATCCATCCTTTCACATAATATTTAATACACCTAAGACTTGCTTTAACCCCTGTGGTTCCATCTGTTGCACTATTTACTCCCTGGTATCAAAAGCACTCCACTTCCTCCAGATCTTCCCCTTTCTAACTTAAAATCAACCTATCCTGCTTCATCCCCTTGCCACATACTATTACCTTAAATTTGTCCAAATCTGCTCTCAGCTTTTTCATTTCATAAACTCTCCCAAACTCTCACCAGCTTCTGGAGTATGTAACCAAAGCTGTGTCATCTGCAAATAGCAAATGATTCACCCCACTGGCTCCCCTACCCCCAGCAAACTGAAAACCTGCTGCTTGCCTTAAAACCCTTACATTCACCTCCATTACCAATCAATCTACAAACATAAACAAACACAATGATGCAGACCTACCTTTTGACAAAAAACACTTGCCTTACTGTCCTGGCAAAATTTTTTCAATGCATTTCCATTTATCCCAATAATACACACACATACTTATGTAAGAGAATTTACACTTGTATTTAGCCTATTTTTCAGTGTGGTCAAAATGGAAAACTTATTTCAAAATCTATCATGTTTATTCATTCACCATGAACTGGATTGAAAAACAAACAGACAATTCCCTATATTTATCACAACCTTAATTTATTTATAGTTAGCCTGCAATATAAGATTCTTACCTTCTTGCGGATGGGGTTCGCATCATATCATGTTCAGTACGTTTACTAGCCATCTTTGCATCATGGCGCTGTTTAAACCTCACTTTATCTGAGAGAGTTGGAGCAACATCAACCCAGTAGAAGCGCCATGCCATGACAGGCAGCATTAGTATCACAAGAGTCAACAGTGAAGTGAAGTAGAACACTGGTTCTCCCATAGCCTTTGCCAGTGCACCAACGTAATCTCCACCAAGGACATAATTGTAGAAATGCTGAAGGAGCAAGTAGAAAATAAGAGAACCCCAGATGGTGATGTGGTTAAACAAGGTCCAATAGGATGTGTCCAAGCAAATCTGAAAAAATAACCAAAGTTTTGCTATGTTAATGAAAACCTTTAAAATTTTTCAATTACTGTAACTGTACGCAAATGGTAAGCTTTCACTATATTAATATCAGTATTCCACAGGTAGCAAACATCTTCATGCACTTACAGTACACATTTTGCAATGAGAATAACACAATGCAAGATATCTGAATAGTGACACATTACAAATTAAACCATATTTTCATTATCCCTATTATGATACTGGAAGCTGAGGAATTTTGCATCTTTCAAATACCTTTCAAAGCCAATTACTGCAATCTAGGGCCATGAAAAACAACAGAAAATAAAAGCAGGCGAATTTTCAAGAGGAAAACCCTAGCTTTGAAATTCAACATGACAGTGTAAGAAGAAACTTTTAAGATTTAGCAAGATACAACAATCAGTTACTCAGAGTGGTAGAAACTGAATGTACTTTTTCAAAAGGTAAAAGAAATGAAGTGTTTTCACATAAAGGTAGCTGTAAGATTTGAAGTCTTTAGGTAGTACATTCAGTTCACTACATTTGACCTTCACATGCAAGAGCTTCAAATGTTTTGACCTTCTATAATGCATGAGGAATATTCTATAAATCTGTTAATCTAAAGGCCACTGATGAAAATTACAAACTTGTTTTTCTCAGTTCAAATTAGAATTACATCCACTTGATCATTTCATTGTAATTCCTTATATGCTAGTGAGCACATAGGCATTTCACTACCTTGCATGACTAAGTGATGAGCATCATAGATTCCTCAATAACAAATATGAAAAATAGAAATGCATGCCATGAACAAACCACAAGCAATAGCTTAGCAACTTCTCCATCTTCTGAAATCATCATCTATATTAGTTGGAAGTTATTTGGTTGACAGTGGGCAAGCACCAACCAGGGAGGTCCTGTCACCTGGGATTCAGTAGTAGTTACAGTGGTGCAGTGAGGCAGTACCACAGCAGCAATCATGTTCCCCTCCCTGGCCCAAGTTGTTTTCTTTCATCTCTGCTTCACGCACAAGTGAGTTGCTGGAACTTAATCTACGAACACAATCTTTCTTTCCATCTCTCACATAACACTTGACAACATGTAATTCACATGATTCTTTATACTAAATCATAAATTCCTTTATCCCTAGGGAGTGAGAACGTTTCTCACATATCTTCTGCATGTTGTAAGAGGCTAAAATCCTCTCCTTCTTGTACTATCACTTTCCAAAAAAAGGGATAAAGTAGAAAGCCAAGCAAGGATTTCTCTTTAAAGGCTCAGGCTGGGATGTCTGACTGCATGTGGATGAGATGAGAATTGAGAGACAGGTGCTATGTTTAATGAGGGAAGCCTAATTGTTCTGGCTCTGAGTGAAACTAAGTTGAAAGGAAAGGGGGTAGAATGGTATGGGAATGCCTAGGGCGTAAAGTCTGGAGGAGGTGGCACTTTTGATGAAGTGTAAGGAATTAAGTTCAATACCGATGTGAGTAAGAATGAAAATAGACCATGAAAGGTGGGTGACTGTTAATGCTTATGCATCTGACAATAAGAGGATTAGGGAAGAAATAGGTGCTTTTTTGGGAGGAGTTGAATGAGGGCTTCAACAATTCTGATGCAAGGAACTAATTCCTGGTGCTAGGGAATACGACTGCAAGAGTTGGTGATGTGGCAGTTGAGGGTTTAGGGGGTGAAGGATATCCAGCATAAATGAAAATGGTAAACAGCTTGTTTAGCTGGAAATATAACATTAAATAGGTGAATTATATCATTTTAGTTACTGCCTGCTGCACAATGAACATTCAGAATCCTCTCAAAAGACTGGGTTTCATATTTTAGATATATGGCTGTTATAAAAATCAGTGGGTTGACATACCTGCATAGTGACCACAATGACAAGGATTGTGGCTACAACACTACCAAATGTCTGTTGGTCAGCCATACTACGTCCCTCTTGGTCCATACCATTATAGTAGGCTCCTGTGTTAAAAATACTATGGATTACACACTTTCGGTCATTAGTTCAAAGCAAAGACTACACTTCCTTCATACTCATAAAGGCAGAAAACTTTAGATTACTTACAAACCATTCTGTTGAATATGGTATATGACTACAGAAGTTGGATGATAGATGAGACATTTCTTAACAGAGGAGTCTTCTCCATAAATATACAATGGGGTCTAGTGATATTGGCCTAGAGGCCTACAGCTTTCCAGAGGGATTCAGCATTACTGATGTACAAAGACACTCAGGTTGTGTGTCAACCAGAATATGACTTGAATACATACTGTAACACTTGTAAGCATTTATGGACTGAAGTGAGACAGGCAGATGAAAATGATGGGTAATTGCCAATGAGAAAATGCAAGCACTGGATGCAAAAATTATAACTTTTTTTCACCATGTCATAACCATAAAGTTTACTCTATTTTCATCATTAAACCAAATCTCTCTCTCTCAAGAAATGCTTACATTATAAGGTTTAATGGGTATACTGAAGCAGAAATAAATCTTTGATCTTTATACTATCTATCAAATGAAATATTGCTTAAATTCAGTTATCATTTAATGTCCAAGTCCTTTCAATATAAATGTTAAAAGAGTCTTATCATACTACAACATGAACTGTACAAAATGTGCGAGGTGAAAACGTGAAAACATCAACTATGTGTATGACACGCTAAACTCATTAAAAAATTCCAGGCAATACTTACCATTCTATGCAATCATAATACAGATACCTTCAGAGGGTTATAATTTCTTTTGTTTTAACACTCTTCCATTTTTAGTTAGAAAATAAAGACTGTTACCAAGGTATTTTGTTAATACTGTACATGTCAAGCATTATGTCTTACCGAATTCCAGGGCTGCTTAAATTCTTTGATGACATTTCATTCACAACATTACTTACCAAATGGTATGAAGAACAGGACACAAGAAGTGATAAATCCATGAACAGCAGACCTGAAGAATTCTTTCTTATTGAACAGAGCATTCTTGAGGCCAGGAGTGTAGAGTTTTGGGAATTTGATACTGTTCTTAGCATTAACATCTTGTTCAAAGATACCCAGAGCCAGGACGGTCATCGATGCTTAGAACAGGTTATACACCGATATAAACATGGGGTCAAACAGTGTCTGTGTTTGGGAGAGAGAAAACAAAATACCTAATAGCGTGTAAGTGAAAAAATGCAAAAGGATCTAGATGTCAGCTAGACCTCTAAGTGTATATAAGAAGTAATTTGCCCTTTTTACTTATGCAAAATCATGTGTTTATAACACTGAACTATTCACAAATCATGAAGAAAAAAGATCATAAATATTGTGGGGATAACTCAAGGACAAATTACTATCTTGGAGGAATAAGAAAACACCACAGCAATACAAATCAAATCAAAGCTTGCATCTCTAACTAAACAAGGGTGTTCAGAATATTTATACACATACCATGTGGTTTCTGGAAAGTTAAATATGATAACATTTCTAATATTTTCACGCCACGAAGATTTGTGTTGATAATTAGACACAAGTCATGCACAGTAAGATAATTTGCAACTTACTTCCAGCCTGATCATTCCAAAATAAATATCGTATGACCCAATACAGTAAAAAGTAACAATGTTTGGACAGTTGCTTTGTGCCGTGTATACACAAGTTTTGTGGACACATCTAGTTTGATGAGTGTCATGGATTTTACACACACAGATCTTTCAAATAACAACCGTAGGATTTATCACAATGTTTTAACACATTCTCCAAATCTTTACAGGTGTGTATGGACAAATTAAGGTGAGAAAAGTAAAACACCAATGTGAATAAATGGTGACAGGTGGGGTGAACACTGCACAGTGAAACATGACGGACGCTCACATACCACCAACACTCACCATAAGGGATGAATAATATGAGGAAGGAGGTTACTGCACCATGAATGGCACTCCACATAAAAACACGTTTATTAAAAAAGAGGTTGTTGTGACCAGGAGTGTAGAGTTTGGGAAAGCGACGACTATAATAATCATCGACATCTTGATCCATGATGCCCAAACACAGGACAGGAAGTGAGGTATAAAAAAGATTGTAGGTTGATATAAAGAAAGGATCATACACAGTCTGAAACAGGAAACAAAACAGGATGAAAGTACAACTCACTCTTTCATAATCAACAATGGCCATTCATTCCACCATGAATAACTATCACTCTGCGAGATATAATAAAAGCATAACAAGAATTTTGTAATAATGGCAGCGAATATTTTGAATCTCGTCTGACTGTTCTTTGATTGCAAAGACATTCAGGTATTTAGAACTTCATTAAGGATAATAACCATTCTGTCTACCAGCCTATCTACTTTCCATCTTTTAATCACCAATTATCTTACTTACAAGAGTTTCTTCATTGAGTGAAAGTTCTCATGTCTTTTCATTATTCATACTAAGCAAGTAGAAGATAAATTCCTCACCTTTTTACAACTATATCTATATATAAGTACATATTCAACAATGAATACCAGATGGATCATCATTCAATAGCGATGAAATACAACTTCAGCATTTAAAAATAAAACAAAATTATTTTTTAATCTTCAATACATCAGAATGTGTATTCAAAAACATTTAAAAGCTATATGATCACCAACTGTTAATATATCATTTAATGCAAGAAATTTAACTTTCACTTGTTTAGCTTAGTTTTCATCACTTCATACCAGATCACTCTTTCCTGCCATAGTATGGGAGTGTCAAGAACATAAGACTAAGCCTTGAAGGAAAAAATAAGAAAATGGGAAAAGGATAATGTTAATACTAACTGATTTTAAAAAATGAAATCTTCAAACACAGATGTTTAGTATAAAACTAGCACAGACATAAAATCTCCAGTTCAAATTCCTTTGGACCAAGCAGTGTTTCGATTTCATATCATAGATACCAATCTTTCCAGCGGGGTTTTCTGATTTTTACAGGTTAATTGCTTATAACATATACAGGCATAAACTTATAAAATATCTACTTTTATCCATTTATCATACTTACCTAAATTCTTCTTCATTCCCACTTCTAAATAGTGTGTGTAAACCAAGGCAGAGTTTAGCAAGTATATCTAAAATGAAGCAACAGAGGTTAGAAGCTTATTCTAAGCCATTATGAGGCCAAAGCAAAGGGAAAACAAAAGGTATAACTGGAAAAATCAATCACTACAACCTAATATCTAAACTCTAGATACTCATGCATCAATTTAGCATGAATCTTAAATCCATGGGCATTTGGATTTTGAATGTTTGCATTATATGGATCTGTGGACTTGAGATTTTCCATCTTCAGTAGCAAAAAGAGATGGTAGTCTATGTGCACCTCCATTATTGTAAAACTGCTTGAATTTCTGAAATCTGTAAAAACTTTCTTACTCATTGTGTACCTAATGATTTTCGTTCATTATGAAGAAAATGTAGGTTTTGAAAAAAGAAAAGCCTTTTCTCTCCAAAGTGGTGTCCCATGAGCATGAGAGATTTTCAAGGATATCTCTAGTGAAGTAAGTGTTGAATTTTTTAACCCTTAGTAATTCCAGTGAGTAAGTGCTGGCCTTCCTCACCTTCTGCTAATCATCCATCCATTGTAACGGAAGCTCATTTGTTTTGGGTCTGTCTTCAGCCAATCAGACAACAGGCAGTTCAAAGGTCACAGATCCCAGGCATCAACCCAAAAATTATTTCAGTCTGTGCACAGATAAGTTCTTGAAAAATGAGAGGGGAAGGCAAGACAGAAAGAGAAATGCTTGTAGGACATCAGCTTGTAAGGAAAAGCATTTTTAATTTTCAACTCTTACATTTCTGTCCTTGCGGTCTGTTCCCTTGGCATTTAAGCACACCTATATGAAGGAGAAAGATTTAGAGAAAACTTTCAGATAAGGAAACTAAAACCAAAAGTAAAAATAATTACCTTCAAAGGTGATTAAGAGGGACACTAAAATGTCTCCCCCAAAGAATGGGTCCTAAGGGCCATGAAGGGTATATATACATTTACACTAAGGTATCATCTAACAAAGGGAGTAACTGAGTGCTAAAGACTCCTTTTCTTCATTCCCTCCAACAGAAGGCTTCCTCACAGCCCAAGCTGAGTCAATAAAATGAGCTCCTTAATCCAGTTAGGAATGTTTCTCATGAAAAGGGGTTTTAATGTTCCAGAGTACAGAAATAAATGGTCCCCCCATATAGTCTCCACTGAAGTCCAAAAGGTCACTAAGAGATAGATGATGACAATAGGGTTATTCATGGATCTAATAAAATAATGTAGCTCTATCTTTTGCCAAAACTCTAAGATTAGAGTACACTCAATAGAAGATTCTTGTGTCTGGAAACATTGTGCAATCAATTAACTCTCCTCCCAGAGCCTAAGGATACAATAAAAAGTTTTTATAAGGAGACAATGTGGAGCTAGAATCCTAGAAAAACTACATGACTAAGAACACAAAAAGCCCTCAATAGAAAAGCAAACAACCTCCTCAGCATGCTAGGAAAGCTTTCCCCAAAACAAGACCTTTCAGCTTAATACCAAAACCAAGAGGTAGGGTTTCTTGAAGGGCACTCTTACAATATGCAAAAGTGTTACTAGCTTTATTCTTGTAATGGTAAAGGTTACAGATCTTTAACCATAAGGCTTTTGTAATATCTGAGACATCAAACTCTTCAAGAATGAACTGAAAGGCATTCCAGACCAATGGGAACAGTTTTTCAGTTGAAAGATGAATGTTGTGTTAAAGGTCATCATTTTCCAAACCTTTAACTGTAGAACTGCTTGAGAAAATCCATACATGTAAATTCTTGAATCTAGAACTTTCAGTTCGAGGTCCCCCAACAAAAAGGCTGGGTATCAGCCAAGGAGTATAGCACAGCTGAAGAGTTTCTGGCACCAGGATTGTTCAACCAACATTGGGGCTACCAACATTGATAAATCCCCAAAACCAAATAATTTGAGAAGAACTTTTCCCAGATGCTGTACTGGGGAAAAAGAGAGATGTGGTTCCAATAATTCCAATCCAAAGACACAAAATCTGTTGCAACTGCCTCATGTATAAAACTGGAGATGCATATGCTGGTAGTAATGGGATGGTTCTTGTGGCAATGAGATCCACCTAGGGTGTCACTCCTATGGAAAGGATCCAAGTAAGTGCCTCCTTCCCTATACACATTTATTTCTGTTGGCATTGTGTTTAATCTTGTGAGGGTATCTACTAATACATCACATACTCCTTGGAGTTAAGAAGCTTCCAAAGGAAGTACATTGGACAAAACCTGTGAGTGTTTCTTTTTTGCTAACTCTAAATGAATTAGGGATTTGCAAGATCTTTGTTCATACGGCAGCTGACAACTACAATACTATCCATCAGAAAAAACAACCATACCCAAGACTAAGGTCATTCAGGGAGATGAAAATCCATGAGATTAACAGCCCTCTCCATCTGTTTTGTAATGTGAAAGGACTTTTGAACCTCCAACCAAGGGCATACACCAAAATGACCCTCTAAAAAATGGAAAATGAATCCTTAAGTTGATACCTTAGCCAAGCCACCACAAAGTCACTATAGATCTCCAAGATATGGGCATTTGAAGGTCCTCTGCATCATTCCACCAGAAGGATGGGATGTTTCTAAGTGCTATTGGAAAATCTATTTTTTGAAGGAAAAAATACATTTATCCAGATGGCAGTCTTTCTGGCCTACAGCCCTGCCATGGTGTTACATTGGACTGAAGAAATGAACTTCTCAAAACGTTGCTCTAGTTGATGTTGAGACACCAAAGTCTGGGACTGTAAGATAATTACAGGAATTGCATAGTCCTGAGCTTTATCCCTGGGAAGACATAGAAACAACTTTCAATTCCACACAAAGAAAATTTTATGCAATCTCTTAATATCTAGCAGCAGTAATCCTGAGAACACAGGTTCCTTGAGAATTCTAAGCGACTAGTGGCTGGGACCGAATGGGATGATGCTGTCATCTATGAGGCAGTCTCTGACTCTGAGGGTGGGCCCAAATTGGGTGAGCTGCAACACACCATGGCTATGTGGTGGAAAGTCCTATCCTTGACTTTCCTTAAGAATCTTTCATGCTTGTAATAAGGACTGTACAGGGAAAAAAAAAGTAGAACTTTAT
>JAUUEG010661339.1:0-12079 GCA_032361445.1 Panulirus gracilis
TTCCACATCCAGGCCCCACAGAACTTTCCATGGTTTACCCCAGACGCTTCACATGCCCTGGTTCAATCCATTGACAGATGTGTGTGGTAAATACTTATAGTAACAGGATTTGTATTGTGGTGCTTATGGATCTGGAGAAAGCTTATGATAGGGTTGGTACAGATGCATTGAAGATGATGTTATAATTGTGTGGTGTGGAAGGAAAGCTGTTAGAGGCAGTGAAAAGGTTTTATCAAGAAAGTAAGGCATGTGTGAATAGGGAGAGGGGAGTGAGTGGTACAAAGTGTTGAAGCACCCCCAAATTCCAAGATCCTTGCATTTACTTCTCATATAACACCTATCGATGAGAGGACTAAACTCTACTCTTCTGGCAAAAACTTCACTGCATTAAAGAACTTTCCTTCTAAAAGGCATCTTTCAAACCTCTAATGCCCTTTCTCCTGATCCATAAATGCCACATATAAATCCATTTCTCTAAATAATGCTTATGTTCATTCCTCAGTGCGCACATGTACTCCACATTTGCCACCACTCCTTATGTCACATTACTCCTCCCCAGTTGAATGTTCCATTCACGCCACCACCCTCTCAATCACCTTACTTGGTATACTCAAGACTCATATTTTTGTATTTCAAAAATTTCACTTATGTTACCATTGGCCGTAATTCATAGTCATTGTGCATGCATTTTGCCAGTCTTCAGGCACCTCACCTTGAGCCATAAGCATGTTGAACTGCCTGATTAACCAATCATCAGCACTGTCACCTCCTTTCAAGAAACTTAACTGAAACCCCATCTACTTGCACCACTTTGCTGCACTTCATTTTACCTTGAACGTTGCAAATCCAAATCTCCATTTATGAGGCCTCTTCAGTGCTAAGGCAGTCAGCTATGTCCAGCAGCTGGGAACTCAGGTCATGGAAGTCTAATGATGCTCTTTGTTGGCGAGGCAACATAAGTGTTCAACCACCTTCACTGGAAATTGCATCTTGGGCAAGAGGCGTCCTGTGTTGTGTCGATGTTTATAATATTGAAGATATGAGTGCTTTCCAGGGCACAGACATGCAAGTGCAGTTTCAGTTGGGTTTATGTCTAGTGGAATGGAGTTCATGATTGGGTTAGGGAAATGGTTGTCATGCATTTGTTGTATCATTTTGAGTGGTGTAGCTCTATCAAGGTGGTGTTTGCTAGGGGTGGGGGTCTGTGCGAGTCTAGTTGGCTGTAAAGTGAGGCTGGGGTGAGCATTTCATATCTATATGCAGTTTGCTGGGTCATTATAAAATGGTTGTAAAGGGTACGATGGTGTTGCATCAAATTGGGCACCAAGTATTTTGAGACATGACTTTATTGGAAGTACCAGTACTTTTGCAACTAAAATTTTTTTTATTCTGATCGAAGTCACCTTATAATGGGTCTGACAAAGATTTTTTAATATAAGTTATTCTGCCTTCACGGTATACCAATTCACTTTCAGTTATGGTACAGAAATAGTTAAAAATATGCTTACACCCTTCAGTACAAAAAAAAAAAAGTCCCAGTTAATACACAACTCATTTTCAAGGATAATAAAAAGGCCATGTTCATAAATATTTTACATTATTTACAAATGAAACAACAACAATGGTAGGATCTGCAATCTGTGGACTGAAGCCATGCAGTCAATGCAGTAGTGACCTCAGCACAGTGTACAGACTTCACCATCAATTAACACAGTAGAACACCTCACAGAGGCTGACATATAACAATCAAAGAAGCACAAATTCTTTTGGTTTTCTTTATGCAGACTACTAAGGAATCTGTAAGATTATGAAAACAGTATGTCCTGAGGAACAGGTCAAAAGAAGTGGGAAATGCACTCCAATCATACGTTTCACAGCTAGATGACTGGGCGTAAGTGAAGGTATGCTACCTACTCATGTAAATGAGCAGTGATTTTTATTTTCAAAGCTGAAGCAGATACTTAGGTTCTGCTTATATCAAAAGAAAGTAATTAAATATATTAAAGTTTACCAAAATTAAATCACAGCACAAATGTCAAAAAATCAGCGTATGAATTTAGAGAAACCTGATTCTGATATATACATTTCATGTATACAGCCAAACTCTAAATGCATAGTCAAACTTGTCTTCATTCTCCAAATTCTAGATGAATTTGTCCTTCATCTTCGTCCTGAAAGAGAAAATGAGAAATAAGTTACATGATTTCAACTTTTCCTAACAAGGCAATCATGTACAGTAATACACAATGACATTTCACTTGCCTAGTTTTTAATGTAAATGCACATCTGCTTACACGAGACAGGAATGGATCCTTGAATGAGTAAGAGAGCTAAAGGCCAAGAAATTTGTGCATAACAACTTGCAACTTTCAACAAAGGTAGTCATCTCAAAATTCATCAGGAATTGTACGAGCAAGATTTTACATGAGAGGA
Organism: Panulirus gracilis; assembly: GCA_032361445.1. Taxonomy (NCBI): domain Eukaryota; kingdom Metazoa; phylum Arthropoda; class Malacostraca; order Decapoda; family Palinuridae; genus Panulirus; species Panulirus gracilis. The sequence continues at coordinate 2,434 of JAUUEG010661339.1, forward strand.
CTGGGTGACCTATACATTCACAAGAATTATTAGAAAGCCAAGACCTTGTCCAAAATAACAGGTTTATAGAGTACAACAGCAAAAGCCCATGAGATGAAGATACAAGATATTTAAATGAATGGGAACAGAAAACACTTGGTCACCCTTTCAGTGCCAGCCAGTATATTACATTCACAGACCTAGTGAAGGTGATGACAATCTGAACTTAATACATATCAAGGCGGAATATTCAATGTATCAGCAAAATGGCAAACAAGTAGAAAAGGAAATACTTTTATAGAGAGTATATATATTTACTAGGAAACCAAAGAAAGGTCTGTGGGGCCTGGTTTACTGATGGTCTACATGAGGCAGATCAATCAAATCCATTTCATGCCACCATAAAGTGCATTTAGTAAGGGCTTAATAATCACTGAAAATAAAAGGGTATAAGCAAAGCGCACGGTTTCACTTGTTTTAATGCCAACAACATATCCCCAGCTGTGTCCTCTAGACGAAATAAACAATCATGCAAAATTAAACAACTTTCTCAACCACATTAGTCATTATTTCAACATTATGGTCAAATAATGCATCTGAACTCAGATCTGATAACCTTGTTACGTAAAAGGTTTTTTTTTTAGTACTCGATGAATTTCAGTTATTCTAATCATGTTTTAAATGGACACATTAGCAGTATAAATTTGAAAGCTGGGTTACAATCTTAACTCTAAATCCTCCCTACTCAAAACATTAACCTTTACTTACATCAAAGCCAAAGCAAGTTTCCATCTCTTTCTGAGCCTCCTTCTTAGCCTCTGCACTAATTTCTGTCTTCAGTTCTGTTTTCTTGTGCTGGAGTTCCAGAAGTGGATTGTCTGAAACTAAACAAGCCCCATCCACTGGACCTGCAGAATACAAATTAAAAATGGGTTACTTAGATAATCATATTAAGCATTTCACATGTATATTTCTTTCCTGCTCCAGCAAGAAAGTACCCGGAACAAATGAACAGTGTCCTCTTTCACACACTCATAACATTTAGTATCATATATAATATACCATAACCAGATACGACCATCCACAGCCAAGCCCTGCAGACTGCTCCATGGTTTACCTTAACTGCTCCATTTGCCAATGTTCAGCCCATTAACATCATGCCCCCCAATATATCACAATATTCACTGGATGCCTCTCAAACTCCCGAGTGTTCAGGCTCTGTTACCACATTGCCACCTTTATAATCCTAACATCTTCTTGATTTCCCTTTCCTCCTCTCCCAACACTTCCTCCATCAGTCTTTCTTCATTTCAGCACATCCTAATCGCCCTCTCCATTAGTTTATGCACTCTACCACACCTCTTTGTAACAAAGTTATTTCTCACACAATCAACTCACCTGATGCCACACAATTATCCTCACACATTTTCTTTCCAGCACATCCATCTTCTTCCCTTCTTTTGCATTTTAAGCCCATAACTTGCATCCATGAAACACTGTTAGGGTGAGCATATCTTTTGAATGTACTCATCTTGGCCCTCACAGACACCTTCCTCTTTCACGTTCGTTTGCACACCTAGGACCTCAGTCTCCCTCTTCTATCCTGTGATCCATTTCAGCTACCATGATTCCATGTACTGCCATTTCCACTCCAGGGTAACTAAAGTACTCCTTTTCCCTCCAGTCAAACTCGCATGCAAACAATCCTGCCTTAAACCCCTTGTTGCACCTCACTACCATACTTTTCATCACCTTTACTCTTAACTTTCTCCCAAATTCTGTCACCAGCTTTTGAGGTTTCTGTCTACACTCTGCCACAAGCATTGTCATATGCAAATAACCGATTCACCTCATATGCCCCCAACCTTCCACCCCCAGCATAATGCAACCTTGCCCTTGCTAACAGACCCTTATCTTAACCTTAACCTTCCTTAACATCCCATCCACACACAGCTTATCAACTACGGTGATATGCATCCTTAATGCAACCCATTTTAATCCAGAACCAACCACCTCCTCCCTTCCTAATCATACACAAGTCTACTTCCAGTAAAACTCCTCTGAATTTAGTAAAATTCCATTTACTCTGTAGCAACTTCCATAAAGCAATTCTCTCTAACCAATCATATCATTTCTCCATATTCATTCATATGTCATTCACTTTACAACCACAAATTTAAGCACTATCCCTCTTATATACCTTCTACCCTCCAAATTTCATTTACTTTCACACAATGCCATTCTTATCTCAGTCTCTCTTTAGTAACTCTGCACAAAAGGCCACCATTCAATACTTGCTCACTTTTAATCAACTTTTTCACATATACATGTCATTATCTCTTTCCCTAAACCATAAATAATTTTCACACTCTTCTCTACCAAGTTCTGATATGACATTCCACCTGCTAGCCCCTCTCATATCTAACAACCTCTTCTTTGCACACCTTTTGAATGGTCTACTTTCATTCAAAACCACTTCCTTACCCTTCAACACAGTCCTACAGCTCCCTCACCATCCAAAGTGCTACCTCTAGTTTCAAGTGTATCCTTTCACTTACCCCCGGCTTCACTTCTGAACACTCCCAAACCATACCAACCCATTTGATTTTAGCTGTGTTTCACCCAGCCAGTTCATTGAGGATTCTTTTATCAGCCATAGCACTTATGTTTCCCATGTCATCTTAGTTACAACCATACTTAGACAGCTAGCCTCAACCTTGAAGGGCTTTGTTATCTTTCTCACGTTCCTTTTTTTAAGAAACTGATTATACAAGAGAAGAGTTACTCACTGTTACTGATCAGTTCATTTAACTTATCCACCTTAATTTATTTCTTCAGTCAGTATAAGCTAATGTGTGTTTGCAACACTCCACAGTGGTTGCAGTTTCCAGATAGGATGGGGGGAAACTCGTACTAAGATATCCAATACTGTTCTCACTCTTGTAAAACTATTGATTTCTTTCCACTCAATGTCTGATTTTTAGCACTACACACCTTATTCCTGTGTGAATAGTTTCCATTATAATTAATTTCCTTTTAAATGCCATACCGGTAATGATCTAAAATATTTTACTACATATTTCTGTAATGTTGGAGCACTGCTCAGCTAGGTTGGGGTTGGTTGGCACTGAGTACTGTTTGATGATCAAAGCAACTCATGCTTAGACTTTCAATCACAGGCACTATTTTTGCATAATTGGCTCACTAGCTTTCTTCCCTTTGAAGCAGTTTCTTGGCAATGATTTAGTTGTTCTGTGATGTAAGGAAGGTGTAGTGAGTAGAGCTGCATTTATCACTTACACCAAATGGCTAAAAAAAAAATATAGTCATTCTTTTAATCTTACTTTTCATCTTTCTTGCCCCCTCCCCTTTCAACAGAACTTCTGAAAATGAGTTCATTTTCCTAATGGTTTTTAGGGAGAGGAGAGAAAGAATACTAATAATGTGTTCCCTCCATGTCGAAGAAGTTAACTAGCTGGGGAAGTTAACAACCCTCCCATCTTGTATTCAGACTCGGGTGCATCAATGTGCCTAGTTGTAAAGAAAAAAGATAGAAATAGGTAATATGTTTGATAAGAGAAATTACGCACTGGATTTGAGAAAATTAAAGTTGTGGGGTACAGGGGCAGAAAAGTTTAGCAATGTGAAAAAAGTAGTCTGGGATTAGTGAGAGGGTAAAAGTAAAGACGGGGTGGCATTTCTGATGAGGAAACGGTTGTATAACTGTTAAGAAAAGCAAAGAAGTGAATTCAAGGTTCAGATGGGTTAGAATGAAAGTAGAGTATATGGTGTACAACTTCAAGAGGTGGGGAAATGTTTGCACATCAGCATCAAACAATGAAAGGAGTGAAGAAAGGGATATAATCTTAGTTCTTGGGGGAACAGCAAGCAAGGTAGGAGGATGTGGCAATTAAGGTTATATTTAGGGGGACGTGGGGTAAAATGGGCTTGCATAATAAGGGGATGTGTGAAGAGACTGACAAAGGGGAGCTACATGTAATTTGTGTGAGTAAAAGGCAAGAAGGAAGGGGGAGAAAGGTAGAGTATGTTTTTGGGTATTGGGGCCTGAACACTCAGGATTGCAAGAAGCTTGCAATGGATGGGATGAAATGGTGTGTGATATGTGGAGAGGGGCAACATCCTGTGAAGCATTTAAGGTAAACTAAGAAGTAGTCTATGGGGCTCGGCTATGGATAGAAGTCTCTGGATTCAGCAATTATTCATGACAGACTGGATGTGTGCAAATATAGTGGGAAAAACATTTGGATATACAAAAAAAAAGCATGCAGATCTTTTTTCCCCATAACCTATATCAAGAGTAAGTGGCATTTATTAGATCACACAATACATATATATATATAATGAAAACACATACATGGTCTTTGAAAATGTGGCATTTGATATAAAAAAACTAAGAGAACCTACCTATTGTATCTCCTGTGATTGTCTCGGGAACCATAAGAGGTGAGGACCCTAAAACCCCACCAACCCCCGTACCATCTAGTGAGCCATCTGTGACAGGAATCCCATCCGACATCATAACGTGACCCTCACCATCCTAAAAATTGCAACAGTTCTTTAATTTAGCACTCCTGAAATTAAATGTTATTAACAAAAATAGATATATTTATCAACAGTCATGGAATATAGATTAATGTAGAATAAGAGTGACACAGAATAGGTGAGGTCTTACAAGTTTCCCCATCGACATTTGTTAAGGTACCAGTAAAATATCATATTCTAAGTCTTCTCCATTCAACCCTGTCCTTCAGTAATTCCTGATATTTTTAAGAGTCAATCACTATCATCCACAAACTCTGCCCTTCTTCCTCACTTCCAGCCTCCTGTTTCCTCTTATCACATTCCTCTGAAAAATTCCCTCAGTTACCCTTCCCAAATCCATAGTAAAGTTGATAATGGGTATCACCTCCACACCCCTAAGACATGAGAGCAGTATTTCCCTGGGCAGGTGCAATCTACAACCTACTGCCTACACTAGTCATACAAAATAAACACATGAAACTAACAGCGTGGTATTCAGCCTACATGTTAACTAACAGCAGCAGAATTATCATCCAGCAGGAGAGTTATCACCACTTTCCTCTTTCTCAGAAGGGATGTGGAATAGAAGATTGTATGCCTTTTATGTTACTAAGCCTTTTTTGTGTCAGCAGCATATGGATGCTAACAAAAGTTATGATAAAAAAAAGATAATTCGTGAAAGCCTCATCCACAATGAAGTTGGGCAAAGCAGCAAACTCACGATTGCATGTGAATTTCTTAAGGAAGGTGATAACTGCTGCTGACTGGTTAAACAGGCTTTCCAGTGTTTATAAAGCCCAAAGTGAGATGCCTGAAGACAGACAGAATGCATTTTTAGTAACCTTGTATAAGGGAATTTGGTACAAAACACAATGTTCAAACCACAGTGGTGTAAATCTGTTAAGGATACCTGATATGGTATATAGAAGAGTGGTGACTAAGGGTGTGGTGGCATGCATGGAGCATTTGACTGGGGAAGAGCATTAAGGTTTCAGAAGAGGATCTGTGGACCTGGTGTCTGCTTTGAAGAATCTGTGAGAAATATGTAGGAAGCTGCTGAAAGTAAATGGGAATAAGTTAAATTTAAGTTTCTTGCAAGAGATGCTAAAATGTAATATCCATTATAATGGTGGAGGATTGAAAATTGTGGCTTTGTTTAGGTACGCAGGAGTGAAGTTCAGTAAGGATGGTAGTGGCAAAGTTTAAATTTGTAGTAGCCTTGAAAGGACGGGAAACTGAGGGTACAGTTAAAAGCTTTAGAGAATGGCAAGAAATTCAGAGCACACATGAGGCTTTCATGAGGAAAATCATGTTCCAACTGTAATGTATAGATGTGACACCCAAAACCAGCTGCTATAGAAGTAAAAAAAGAAAAGCAGTAATGATGCATAATCTATACTGTACAGCTGGAATCAACAGGAGAGACGAAAATGAAGATGTGAGAAAGACATGTAGAGATGAAAAATGGTAAGGTTACATAAATTTTATCATAAATGATGTCTGTCAAGATGAATAGCTGTGGTACATCTGAAGGTTCGAAAGTCACAGACCACAAAAGTGATAAATTGATGACGTGAGAGCTAATTAGGGCTTGAGGTGTTTTTGACAGAGATGCTAGAGGAGTGATTTATATGCAACAACTTTTGAGTGTGAAGATGGTTTACAAGGAGACTTTGGATTCACATGATGAGCTCTGAGTGCAACCTGAAAAAGGGAGTAGCTCCAATGTCAGTGTGGAGATTCATATTTCTTTTTAATAAGCAAGGCAAAGGCTCAGAATGTGTACAAATGAAGTGATACAGTGAAAGTGCTCGATCCATCTCGGGCAAATAAGAATGGAATTAATGATGATGAACATATTAACAGGTTACCTTGAAACACTTGCTTGGATACCAATGCCTTCATCTTTAAACTTACAATAAACATAATTCTAACTTGCTCACAGGGTAAGCCACATAAGATGTATGCTTCTCATCCTATCTTTAAAAGTGATTTCGTGTAACAATGAATTTATCTACAAACACACAACAGAAGTGACAGACTGACTACACTACTGCTACATTCTCTTAATGTTCAATCAGGAGATAGTGCTGCATATGTAAAATACTGGGAGGATAGGAAATGTAACAATTTAAAAACTAAACTTCCTTTCAACATTGTATCCACCTCTGGGAACACAAAATATCAATATACCTTAATCACAATGAACTCTTAAACAACTGCCAATATACGCATCTCTCCAAGATATTCATTCATTACATCCAGCAACTTTCCTTTAGCCTTTCCCTTAAGCGATAAAATATGATCATCTCAGTGACCTTACCCGAAGCTGTATGACCTCAAGGACTACATATTGATTGCCATCTTGCCCTTCCACAGCCATTATCTCATCTTCATCAACATCTCCGGTGTACATTTCAACCTGTGAAAGAAAAGATAAATGCTATTTATATCTACAATCTAATCAAGTTCTGAAGCTGTATCCAGTGCTCAATTAAATGGTTCCCTTTTAGATTATTTTTTTCAAGTAAATGCCATGGTACAGTCAGAAACTGCCCTAATCAAGGTCCTCTGCAATAAGAGAAAAATAGAATACAAGGAAAATGAAATCAGTCATAGCACTTTAAGTGTGCAAAGACCCGAATCATAAAGTGGAAAGACTGTAAGAAGAGAAAAAGATGAAAGTGGGAAGATGATTCCTCAAGTTTCCTGTTCAATGAAAGAAGGTATCATATCAGTCAATCCTCATTTACCTGGTCTCAATGAAAATCTATGGGCGGCAACAACCAACTGTGTGTGCCTTACGTCTAAGCCATTATCGGCAAGGATGCAAGCAGGCACCTCATGAGATTGGTGTCCAAAATAACAACCTGTAGAACAGGTTTATGGACAGCAACATCACAGCAGGTGGAGAGGAGTGGATGAGGAAAGGTAATAGCAGGAGAGTTAATAGGTTTTTTATTCCTCTGGCTAAGGAGGAGAAGGAAAAGCCATCCCAGACATACAAGCAATACTTGATAGAGCCAATTTACCCTCTTCATGCCAAGGAAAAGCAGCTTATAAACCAAGAAACTATGGTATCTATACAACACTCCCAGCTCTTAGAGAAAAATTTTTGAAGTGTTCGTTATGTGGGGTTTCCAGGATAGAGCTGAGGATAGTTATGCCCAACATTATTATGTTACTGTGGAAATAAATTGGGAAACATGCGAGATTTACAGATATATATATACAAGGAAAAACTGGGTTTTTTGCAGAATTAAATTTCACCAAGGTTACTGCTTCTCCATTCTGAGATGCTGCACAGGTCTCAATGAAAAAAGATATGTTCAGCCTGACATAACGAGTGAGTACTGTGTTAGAGAGAGGAAGGAAGGGAATGTGAGGTGAAGTACATAATGTGGAATCACTAGTTAAGAGTGAATAGGACAGGAGATTGAAGAAATGAACAAGAAAAAGAGAGAAGAGAGCAAGGAGACAATACAACAGAACCCAAAAAAACACCACTGTTAATAGGATTACAAAGAGAAATCACTCAATTACCAACTACTGATACACCAATCAGAAAGGAAGCTATGCATTAGAGAAGAGAAAGAAATAGACTGCCAAAATATGGCAGCTTAGAAACCAAAGATGAATGCAAAACCATATCAAATGCTTTCGGGGGATGTCTATTTTGAGTGCAGCACATTGCACAAAGAAGTTTGCTACACTGAATCCCGTTCCTTACATTACTAGAGGTACTTCCTTCTAAGATATAATCTTAGCATCACTTATATTATGATCTTTTTTCTTATAATTACTGCATAAAGAGAGAAGCTCAGATCTACCATATCATCAAGCATAAGCCAAATTCAGCATGATATTTAAAAACAGTTACAACAGTGCAAAAGCATCACCTGTTGACCATTTATGAGTTGCAATCTTTTTTGTCTTCCAATCTTGAGTGCCTGTGCCTTTTCCTGGGCTGATGCATCAGGATCATGGATGGCCATGTGTCTAATAAGGTTACCTTCAAAGAAATATCAGAAGCTGGAATAAGAATACTCCTTTTGACATTTTGCTGTATATATACAGAATGAGGTATGGACAGGCTCGTCCTAATTACAAATCAATAACTGTGCAAATCTTACTGAAATATTGACATTCTCACAATGAAAACCTATAATAACCTAAAGCAAATGAAAGAGTCATATTTGAAATATTTCAGGTAGTTTTCTATGGTATCTGACACTTAAATGCAGAGATACAAAATCCAATTTGATAAACACCTGCATGGACTAAACGTGGGGCAAACACGGGGCATAAGTATAAATATATTCAGAATGACAGCTATCTGTAGATCTGGTTACAAAGCAAAATAATGTACTAACAGTAACCATACAAAAATGACAGATCATCAAAAAAAGTTTAACAGTTTAAACAGACACAGTGGTAGTCTGAATAGAGTGAAGTCTACATTACGATAAAAATTAATCACACAAAATCTGTACCTTTGTGCCTAAATGCCTTCCCACACTCTGGACATTCTTGTGTCTTTTCTCTGGGCATTGGGGGGATGTATTCTGGGTTGTGATACAAATTTTGATGCCTTTTCAACAACTGCTTCTGACGGAAGGCCTAGATAAGAAAAAAATGTACTTAATGTCATGTTTCTCAGCCACTCTCGTCCCTTAGCTTACATACTGACAGCCTTGTGTCCACTGAGGCTTACTTGCTGGATCAACAGTCAAACTGGGGAAACTTATGGGTCTCACTCAGCTTTCTGGACACAAGCTTATCCATGAAGATCAGATGTTAAAAATCTTTATAAATACTGTGACATACAAGCAATGCCAATACTCAAGCACTGTCAAAGCCAGACACTAACTTGGTGCAGTAATCTACTGTTTTGTGATGAAAACCGAGAATAAATACAAGGTGGATGGAAGACTTCTCTTAGTATAATGGGTGACAGCCTAACAGAAAGGACAAATAAAACCATTTCTCCAATGGCCACAATCAGCTGTCAAACAAAGAGCCTTATTAAAAAAAAAGAGCAGTTATTAGTCACAGGAGAACTGGAGTGGAGCCTCACATCTTAACTAGATAAAAAATACACCAAAATAATCACACTTACAAAACT
>JAUUEG010661340.1:0-13091 GCA_032361445.1 Panulirus gracilis
ATACATATTTTTTTTTACTAGTGCTATACGTATAGGTTGGCGTGATAACAGGTTGCTGGACTTTGGTCCGACTTAAGGGAAGATAATGAGGATGGGATGCAGTGAAAGAAAGCATCGGTACGGCTATTGCTTAACAGGATTCTTTGCGTGAATGAGACCTAGGGGGTCGATATTGTCCAAGCTGTTTGCCGAAGCTACTCGTCAGGAAATTAGGATAAGACAAACCATCTCCCAGTATATATGACATGCATTAAACTCTGTGAATGAGGGTAAAATTGTTAAGGTACTCACAATATAGATCAAAATTGGCATATGCCTCTCATATCTGGTCGCCACACCTGAAGAGTCTAGAGAAAAGCTGCAACTGTGGTATATGAATTTTAAAAACTTAACAGCAATGAAAGGATGAGAACTTAACATCTGTTCACCATGGATGAGAGATGATTACAGCCATCTAGTAGCTACATCATTGAACGACGTCGAAAGTGAACAGTCCTGATATGCAATATCAGAGCAACCGGGAGGGCACGGCGTGAAGCTAAGCAAGAATCCCGTTAATGAGGATGTATATAGTAATGTAGGGATGGTAAAGTAGTCTAAACTCGGAAACTGTGAACGCTTGTAACAAAAAGACTCCACCTTGTCAAAAGTTGGTTTACATTTTTCATTCTATGCAAAAATATTAAGGGATTGTGATCTGTAAAGACTTGGATCGGCCTACCTGCTCCTCTCAAATAAACATCAAAATTATTCAGACTTAGAATTAATGCCAATGTTTCCTTTTCAATAGTACTGTAGTTTTTCTATGACAGAAGCATCTTTGAAAAATGACAGATTGAAAAATCAGTATCATCTTTCTCTTGCATTAAAACTCCACCAACTCCAAAATCACTAGCATCTATAAATTTAAATGGTCTATCATAATTTGGAGTAGAAAGTATGGGTGTAAATATAAATACCTGTTTCAGTTTCTTAAAGGCCTCATCACATTAATCACTCCACATAAATTTGACTTTCTTTGACAGTAAGTTGGTTAATGGTAAAGTAATGATTAGAAATTTGACAGTAAGTTGGTTAGTGGTGAAGTAATGATTAGAAATTTGACAGTAAGTTGGTTAATGGTAAAGTAATGATTAGAAATTTGACAGTAAGTTGGTTAATGGTAAAGTAATGATTGGAAATTTCTAACAAAACCAGCCATACCCAGAAATCCCAATAATCCTTTATTATTGGTAGGTGCTGGAAATTTTACAAGACTTTCCACCTTAGCATTAATTAGTATGACACATTCCTGACCAACAACATAACCTAGGTATTCTAAAATTGCTCCAGCATATTCACTCTTTTCAAGGTTTACAGTCAAATTTGCCTTGTCCAGCCCATTAACATGTTACTTCCCTCATTAAATAAAAATTTTCTTCCCAAGTTTTTGAATACACTACTATATCTACATGTCCACAGTAATTTTTAACATCACACATTACTTGATTTACTAATCTTGGGAAAGTACTACCAGTTTTTCATATCAAAGGGCAACACTTTATACTGATACAAACCATCCATAGTTACAAAGGCAGAAATTTCTTTTGCTCTTTCAGTCAAAAGTACTTCCCAATACCCTTCCAATAAGCCTTAGTTACAAAATTAGCATCTATCTGATCAATACAAACATCCACTCTTGGAATGGGATACGAGTCCAGCTTTAAAGATCTTATTCACCTTTCTGAAATTGGCACAAAATCTATAGGAAATACCATCAGGTTTAGTTGTTAGCACACAAGGTGAACTGCAAGGACTATTACTTTTTTCAATCAAATCATTGTTAAGCATATACTGTACTTCTCATTATCTCTCATTTTAGTTTTCACTCAGTGTGTGCTGCTTAATATAGGTGTTGCATCCTCAATTTTAATGTCATGATGTAATACATCAGTTCTCTTAGGAACATCAGAAAACAAACACCTAAACTCATTCATTATTTGTATGATCTCATCTCTTCTCTGTTTCTAAATGATTAAGCTTCTTTTTCAAATTATCTAACACATCTGAATTTTTCAACATTTTGTCTTCAGTTTGTCCCCAACTTTACATTCTCACTTTCATCCATATCCTCTGTGTCATCAGACATAACACATGTACAATACACATTCGTAACCTCATCATCCTTTGCAAAATTTCTGTCATGATAAGGTTTTATCATGTTTATATGACACAATTGGCTTGGCATGCGTCTTTCCGGAGTTTTCACAATGTAGTTCAATTCATCCACTCCTTTCTCAATAACCCAAGGACCATAAAATGTTGCTCTCAGAGAATTTCCTGTCTGAGGCAATAGTACCAACACTTGATCACCTGGACTGGACTCTCAGCTTCTAGAAATTTTGTCATACTATACCTTCATATCGTCTTGATACCCTTTCAAATTTTCTGCAGCAATCTCTCTAGCCCTGCACAATCTTTTTAAAATCTGATACATATTACAGTAATCCAGGAAAATCACTCCGCTATCCACTTCTCTTTCAACATACTCAATGGACCTCTTATTTCACGTCCATACAGTAACTCAAATGGACTAAAACCTGTACACTCGTATACTGCATCCCTAATGGCAGACACTGCTAAAGGCAGACCCTCATCCCAGTTTGCTGACAGTTCCTCGCAATATGTTCTCAAAGTATTTCTCAAAGTCTGATGGAATCTATCCACGACTCCTTGACTCTGTAGGTGATAAGCACTTGACATTTTGTGTGATATATGTAATCCCATTAATATTTTCTTGAACATTCCTGAAGTGAAATTACTTCCCTGGTCTGACTGTATGATTTCAGGCATACACACCCAGGAGAAATATAGCACTAACTCTCTTACAATATTTTTAGAATGCACGCTACATAATAGTACTGCTTCTGGATATCTTGTAGATGCACACATTATTGTCAGTAAATACTGATTTCCTTTACGTGTTTTTGGTAGAGGACCTACAGAGTCAATTACAATTTTGCTAAAAGGTTTACAAATAGCAGGAATTGTCTGCAATGGTGCTGGCTGTATAGTCTGGTTGGTTTTACCTACTCACTGACATATTTCACAAGTCTTACAATACTGGGTACATTTCTTCATATTTGGCCAATAAAAATTAGTTAATATAATCTATCATTGGTCTTCCTAACTCCCAAATGTCCAGACAAACAAGAACTATGAGATAAAGCAATAACATGTACCCTATAACTCTTTGGAACGACAATCTGCTTTCTGACCTCCCAGTTATCAGATGCTGGAACATGAGCAGGCCTCCACTTTCTCAGTAACACACCATTTTATACATAAAATCCAACTGACACATCACTCTCACTCCCATTTCTAGCAGCTTCACTCCAACCTTCTTTCAAACTATCATCACCCTTCTGCAACTTTGTCAACACTTGTCCACAACAAAATCTGGAAGTATATCAATTATCAATTCCACATTGCTCTTCTCGTTTCTAAATTCTACTGTATTATATGTATTATACTGATGTTATATACTCTTCATTAAATAATTCACCTAAATCAAAATTCAACTTCTCCCCTCTTTAACATTGACCTGGTCACAACACAAGCTAGATAAACAATTTCACTACACTGTACAATACTATCTGTCTGATTCTTTACAGTTTTATCTGTCAAGTGGTTCATGTTTACAATAGTCTCTACATCAAATGGATTACTACTCATAATAGGCTTTGGGACTAATTTTTCAGTCATATCATTCCCCAGTAGCATGTGTACTCCTGGCAGAGGAAATTCCTCACATATGCCAACTTTTACACAGCCACTCACAAATCCACTCTCAAGATTTATATAAGGCATTGGGTTAGGCTTGCCTAACCATAACCCTTTTACATTTATTTCTTCCCCAGAGTAAGACTCCTTTGTCCACTAGTACATCTTTCAGAATTAAGCTCTAACTTGCTCCAGTATCTCTCAAGATTAAAATTTTCTTCTCAGGACTACCTTTAATTCCAACCTTTCCTTCAGTAATATATGGCTCATAAATTGCACACTTTGGTTTACTCCCATTGTACTCATTACCTCTTACCTCAATAATATCCTGTTTCTGTTCCCAAGCAACAGTTGATCCTATAGTCTTTGGGGATTTTTGACACTGATATTAAGCATGACCAAATTCTCAACATTCCATACTTTTCATTGGTGATCTCACCTGTCCACTAACATAGGGTTATGACTAAACTGAGGTCCTGAATACCTGTATTGTGTTAGTCTATGGAATCTATTCCCTATATTGTTTTGTGGCTCATAGTTGATGTTGACTAGGCTGTTGAACATTTGAATAGTGAGGATATTTATAAGGTTTGTCATATTTCTGCTTATTACTCTGTCTTATCATACTTTTTTCCTTATTATTTCTTTCTTACAGCATTTGTTAGCTAATTCTAACTGGTCAACCATCCTGGCTGCTTCCATCACATTTTTCATTCTACTTTTGCATATTTCGTAATATATTTCAGGTTGTTATCCCTGGGGATGGGGGAGAAAGAATACTTCCCACGCATTCTCTGCGTGCAGTAGGCCAGTAGGCGACTAAAAGGAGGGAGCGGGGGGACTGGAAATCCTCCCCTCTCGTTTTTGATTTTCTAGAAGGAATAGAGAAGGGGGCCAAGTGAGGATATTCCCTCAAAGGCTCAGTCCTCTGTTCTTAACGCTAACGCGGGAATGGCGAATAGTATAAAAAAAAATTCAGGTTGTATACCACTTTTGAACTGTTCCAAGAGGATTAGTTGTCTCTGTTCCTTCCTTTGTCTCTGCTCCCTCAGACTAACACAACCTATCGAATGTCATTCCACATTCTGTAGCCATCTCAAGATGGGTTCGTCCACTAATTTTTTTGGCGTCCCTAAACCCTCTCTTGTGCGCTTCTGCGTCCAATTCCAGTTTTCAGTACTGCTTCCTTAACAGCCTTATAAGCTACTGATAACATTATACTAAGACATGCAAACGCCTCTCTAGCCTTACCCTTAAATTTACTCTGCACCAACTTAGCCCAGTCAATTTCATCCCATTCTTTTAATAGTTAAAAGTTTTTCAAACTGAATGAAGAAGTCCTCAGCTTCTATAAACTCGGGTAACTGACTTACTGTCATCTTTATCTCCAATTCTTCTTCTTGTACCTGTTCTCTCCTCTATTTGTAATTTCCTAAGTCTTACCCCTTTATTTGCTTCTCGTTGCATTTTCTCAAGTTCAAATTCTAACCTTAATTTCTCCATGGCTACTCTTTCACTCATCTGTCCCCCATTATCACCACTAATTTCAACATATTCAGGTTCCTTCAATAACTGATCAGTTAATTCTCTCTGCATGTCACTTTTGACATGTGTCAGCAGAGAAATTCCATAATTAGCTGCCACCTGGTTCACTTCATCTTTATGACACTGGTACAGGAAATGTGTCCTGGGTTTCTCTAAACATAACGTTACCTGCCATGTTTAAACAAAATGTATTTACATGTATGAAAACTTTTCTTGTTTACAGAAATCTTCTCCATATATTTCTAGAGAGCACATTAAAGTGCTAACCCACAACACTTTGGTACAACTTGAATTACACTTGGTTTCAGCTCCCAGTACACACGGTTTCACATCCTGGTCGGTTGGTTTCACATCATCCTGCCTGGAGTGTAGGTTTCACATATTCATCTCCTGAACAGCAGGCCCCCATGTTACGTAGGAGTATAATCACTCCATACGCTCATTAAAACAGAACTCCAGCAGCGTTGTATCATCTTTTTCATTTCCAGAGAGCGAGAAAATGCTTTACTTTTGCTTCTCGACATTTCCAACACTTTTTCTATTCTTGAATACAAATACTTCCAATTATTTTATTTTACCACTTACATCTTTTTAGTTCATCCATAATTTGTAATAATAGTAAGAATATATATTATTAATTCATTTACACTAATAAAAAGATATCATGTAACATACGATCATGATATTCTTCAAGAGTATAATGTACCCTGGATAATGTAACTTTGAACATATTATTCCTTAAAGAAAACTGATTAAGAAATAATGGATAACTGAAACAATTATTGGTAAAGCGGGGAGATAACTGTAACAGTGTAGATTTGTATTGATTTGGATTCTCGATTTTTGTATGGTTGAGTAGGGCTAGAAATTATTGTAACGCTTAGGATCATAATGGAATGCAAAGCACATCAGATGAAAGCTCCATGATTTTGTTTAGAAAACTTTATTTTGTTAAATGATGTCATAATACTCGATCCATAACATAAGGTGCCACTTGCAACATGGAACCGAGAACATCATTACTATATTGTGACAAGTACAGAAGACTACCACAGTTTGATGTGGGACAAACTTTGATACTTCCCTTTTTGTTTTGCGTAGAAGGCTTTATTTATTGGTGTGGAATTGAAGTTTACCACAAAAAAGTAAAGTATTTGGTAGTTGATTACATGGTTGCAGTTAAGAAGCGAAGGAGTTAAGAAATTAAAATCCCTTGTACATATCGTAAAAACAAACGCCTTTAACTTTGGGGAGGGGTAACCTAGAAAGTATTCATTACATATGTCATGGACGAGTGTGCAAATCAACTTGTAGGTTCGCATTGTGTGAATCATATTGGCTACGCTTCGTGGCTGGTGTACAGACAGGGTCCGGATTTAACGGTCTTCATGGATACTCATAAAACCATCCATAAAAATTGGTTGCAGCTGTCAAGGGAGAGATTTATGCCTGGATGATGTTACACAGTAGAGGTTGAAACAGTAGAATGTAACAAGACTGGATCTCTGGTGATTAAAATGCGGCCGGTCATTGCTGGTGCAAGCTCGCGCCACTAATTATAGCCACTACTATTCTCATAAAACTCGATCAGGAAAGACAATAATACCTTGAGACGTGATCGTTACAGTCGGTTTATTTATGATTTTATGATGGTACAAGGAACAGTATGAACATATCAAAATGTCTTCCGACCACAAAGGTAGTGGGTGTTGCTGGTTCGGAAGCTGGTCTCTTGCTACATAGATCTTGACCACAATAGTTTGTTGTCTTGTTACTTTAGAAAAAACGAAAAGCCGTAATGCCCCAGCCTACATGACGAGAACCGTATTATAACGTGAAAACTACGCTGTGACCTGTCTATATTGTTAAACTCTCTGATTTGTTGTTACTGAACCCTTAACAGTGGGAGCAGCTCTGTCCCTCTTTTAGAGTATGTCTAGTCGAGTTCTTCGATGCAGCAGCGAGGAGCATATTTTCCCCACACGCTCGGTGATCACTGCCTGGCCAGGGAAGGTGTGGCACCACCCGAGTTTTTCCCGCTTACGCCACGTTATAAAGCACCTTTTTTTTTTACATATATATTCTTGCAGTTGTTGTTATATATGGTAAGGGTTTTGGTGATTCATTCTGATATCGCAGTCTCCTTAATTTATAGTCATTTTGCTGTTGCTAATCTGATTTGTGATAAATCTCTCACTCTTGACGGAAATAAATTCGTGTCTCTTTACTTATTTTAGTAGATTGCACGCTGACACGCGTGCGTGGGCTTTGATGGGAAATACTCGTATGTCAGATTGATTTGTGCAGATAACCCTGGGTAGTTTATCGTGCACCCCATGCTCATCCTGTGGGCGGTAGCGCAAAAGGATTACAGGGGTCACAAAGGGTCTTAGTCAGACCCCAGTGGGCTAATATTACATAAGATGTTGCAATTTGTATTTTATTACATACATTACATAGTTTCATACGGTAAGTTTTACCGACTAGATGCAGAAAGTGGATACAAACTTAAAATTTCAGGTATTTTGTTATGAACAGTAAGGTGTGACATTTCTTGTAGGGTTTGTTTATATTTAGTAGACACATGACACACAGGGAGCCTGGGTTGGATGGTTCAGTTCAACGTAACGTGAACAACACCCAACAAGTCTCCCGTTATATACGTCAGTCACTGTGTACATAGCTGATCCTGGGGGGTGGTTATCATGCCACTCAGAATAGCCAAGTTGGTCGGAATTAACGTGACGAAACTTCCATCGTGTTTATCCAAGATCATTTGCATCTTTGACCGTGACTTGTCTGTTGTGTGGCATTGAGTAGCCTACACTGCTGCAACTGATACGTCTTGCGTGTGTGTTCGGGACTTACCAGCCAGTGGTACTCGCTTCCTCCCTGCCCTCCAACTGACGATCTTGAAGAATGACTTATTCCGAATGATTTCAGATATTGTGATTGTAATGAGATATTCCATACTACATGATGATGAAGAAACACGCAGGAAGATAGATACATACAAGTATAGCTGCAGATAAGCAGTCATAGAAATGAAGATAAAATGACACAGACTGAATGAGACGTCAGTAAGACCGTAAGACAAACATAGACGTTTACGCAGACAGCAATAACCCACCTGACAAGCTGTCGACCTCAGTAAACAGGTACTGGTGTCGCGATTTGTCCTGGACGAGGCGATATGATTGGTATCCTTTCAGGACCTCACCGCGTGTGTGTCCCAGCAGTCCTAGGGGAAGGAGGATGTTTCCAGCAAGGCAAGGGGGAGGGAGTGAATATGGGTATATCGTGTGGGTTACTGCGGTCCACTGTGCATGTTAGGTAGGGCAAGGGAGAACGGGAGAGTACGTAAGGTGAGGCTGGGTAGGAGGAAAGCTAGGGTCCTAGAATCATCTTCAGGTACGTGAAGTTGTTGTTGTTGAGGATTCCTTCGAATGGTGGGTTATAACGTGACGATAACAACATTAATAATGAGTGCTGGCAGTCGGTAGGCCTAACGCCAGAATAACCACCCAGCCGAGCGGAAGGAGGAAGTCAATAAGGAGGTGGAGTGTGAGTGACGAGTAGTGACAGCAGGAGCACAAACCTGAGGGAGTGATAGAGGAAACACACGCATGTAAAGAAGCCCTGCTGACCATGGTACCTTCCTGCTGGAGGACAGCAATACCATCTTTAATACATGACTTGTGTAGATGGAAATAATATTATAATTGGAGGAGTCCCTCCCATGCGCCCCTGTCTTCCAACACATCAGCTGTCCAGACAATGCAGATGGAGGAACACCATGTACTACAGAGGGAGAGATACTGTACCGGGTTACAGAACGTTATCTATGGATGTCATATACTGTACCGGGTTACAGAACGTTATCTATAGATGTGATATACTGCATCGAGTTACAGAAGGTTATCTTATAGAAGACCTGGTCACCGGCTTCAGCAGTTGGTCCCTCGTTAATAAAGAAGAAAATGGATTTGTGATAATATTTGTTGTGATGATTTTGAGTATGACAAATATTGAACACAACAGTGTAATTATGCGTAATGCTTTGGCAATATGAATATTGAAATGAATTCGAAAAGTTAGCAATAAACTGCGTTTGGATTCATATTTTGTGAAGTATTTAGCCGGAAGTTATGTAATTAAGATGAATGTTAGTAATTGTTTGACATTAAGCAGACTAGGATATAGAGCCTCAAGGGATATAGAAGCCAGCTCACACAGCACATTACTTCCTCAGAAAACTTGTCTCCAAACTTTTGAGAAGTTATGAGATTATCTCCAAAAGCTGGAATCTGGAAAATACGCTGAGAGCAGCTCAAAAACTGTGAACATAATAACGTTTTATAGGGAGGGGTGACTTAGGTGGGTGAGGGCCCAGGCTACGGGATGAAGAACGAGTAACAGTGTGAGGGTGCAGGGAAAATACAGGGAAGGTCATTGAAGAATCAGTGATGACATTAGGCGGACGGCTGACCTGACCTGACCTGATGATAGCCCACTTGACCTGACCTGAACGTTGATGATGGTCCACCTGACCTGACCTGAACTTTGATGATGTAAAATTGGAGGTCGACTATCTCTCATTCTGTGTAAGCGACGCTTGAAGACCATGCTGTACATAACCTGGTTTACTGAGTTTGGGCATGGTGGGGATGATATGGTTCCTCATCCAGGAGCTGGGCAGGACTGGTGTCACAGCTCATATAGTGCCAGTACCGAGTGCAGCCTCCACTACATCGAAGTCAGTGCCAGTACCGATGTGCAGCCTCCACTACATCGAAGTCAGTGCCAGTACCGAGTGCAGCCTCCACTACATCGAAGTCTTATGATAACGTGGGAGGTACCTCCCTGCTCTTGAATCATACCTTTGATCACGATTGCTTCACGGTCATATTCAGTGATAAGGTAGATATACTCATCATGTTCTGTGATCATTATGAAATTAATTACTGTCTCCAGGCACATGTATGGAAGTTAGTGTAGCATGCGTTTCAGATGGTAGATGAGTAAAGTTGGACGTGGTATCCCAGTGGTTAATTAGTTTCCTGCTCTGTAATGCGTTTGGTTGAGAGATTTGAGCTATTTGCTCGCCCCTCATATTTGGTTTAATGTTCCTCTACGTAGTCCAGATAAAGATATGAATATTTACTCCATTTATAAATGTTTCCCTGGCCAGGTAGCCACACATCAGTCATGTTCGTCGCTGGGCAGTTGCTAGTAGACCAGTCGTATGTCTGGACATGAGTTATTATATATAACCCGTTCACACTCAGACTGTGATTATTTGAAGGTTCACTCAACCACGTATATTATTTGATCTGTCAAACCAATATATCCTGGTATTGCTCTTGTTGAATGATAATGTGCAACATTTATTGCAATGTCTGGTGACTGCTTTTCTGACCTACCTGACAGCTGCCTTATTGAATACGTTTGTCATGCAATGCCGTGTGCAGTCCTACCGTTCTGATTCTGTTATCAAACAGGCTCTTATCACTGTTTCACATATCTAAATAATCAACCTCCTCTATCCTACAACTACCCTCGACTACTACTTACAATTACAGATCCTACATCGTGTGTAGGTGGTGGTAGTCCCGTTGCTACAACCTTATCCATAGCTCTCCTCAAGTCTTCTAATTTGAGCGACTCATACTTTCCTAGGATATCTGACCTGCCTTGAGCCACGTTATTCGTTCCTGTACACACACGGAAGTCAAGACGAAGTTCGGTTCTATGATTAAGATCAAAACTGGACACAAATACGTCTGGTATTGAGTGCATCTTTGAGTAATGTGTTCATAATTCATGAGAGGAGTAGGGAAACAAGACGAATACCTACAAACATGGATCGACCAGAGAGGAACATAGACATAAGGGAGCAAAGTGAGGGAGGGGGAGCGGTCGTGATGTTCAGTACCGTAGCTTCTAAGTCTTTCAGCATAACTCCGGAGGTGTTCGTTCTCGTGTGCGGGTGCTATGAGAACGTTGTGGAGTGTGGCTTTTGTTAGACTCAAGTCTGGTGGAAGACCATGGAAGAAAACACTGATTGATAACGAGGTTATCTGTATGATCATGACGCTTACGTATGATCAGCAAGTATAAAGGTATTCATATGACTGCATATAATAGGGCGTGATTTTAGGTTTCAGTAAGCAGGGAGTAAATGGCGGAAGGGCCCGTTTCCTGGAGGGCTCCTCTCCCGAGTGCCTTGTTGCAAGAAATGGTTTAGGATCAGAGAGGATTACGGCATGAGCTCTTGAGTTGGATAATGTACCTCAGTGTCATGAGAACACTGCTCACTCCGCAGTGGGTGGAGCTGGACCGAGCGAGAGCTGTCTTCTTCGGTGGGAGCGGATGATCCCGTCAGTGGTGTACACAGTATAACCTGCCACTGGCCATACCATTAGCCCTGAAAGATCCGTCTACGTATAGATGGATCGTATCTTCAGTCATGTTCGTAAACACTCAGTCTAGTTACTCACACGTTCGTCCTTGTAAGCGAAGTGTCCAGAGCTGACCAGGATGACGGTATACATAATCTCTTTAAAGACGACTGATGTGCCAGAGTTTGAAAGATGTAGAATTTGTGAGTTGTAGATCCCTTACAGGCCATATAATTTGAATATGATAACATTTAGATTTAGAAGGTGTTATACGAATACATATATATATGCGGCTACAGGATGTCTGAGACACTTGACACAAATTGTGTCACCAAAGCCGCTGATAAAGTCAGGAATTGAAGGAAGTTGAAGTTAACTCATATTTACAACCCTTGGTCGACGTGCTGCATCTTGATATTAGTCTCATAGCTTTGTTATAAACCACAAGGGAACGATGTAGTTGCGGATCAAAACCATAGATCAGTGAATGAAATGATAAGCCATTACAGAACGTACGTACAAGTTCTAACTGCCGGAGTTCAATTTTCTTGCCGGAGATGGTTTGAACGACCAAGGAACTTGGTTCTCAGGCAAGACTCTTAAATTTATGAATGACAAGAGCACCAGTGTCTGTGGTTAGGGAGGTATACGGGTTATATAGTTCTTGCATCACTGTCGAGTATAAATGAGTCAGTCACATCCCAGACATGATCATGAATTTGAACTTTCTGTTTTGACCGTGTTCATGGCAAGGCCATACCTGGTGGTGAAGTGTGCGAAGTGACCAAGGGGAACTTGAAGTCCCTCATTTGAGGAGGTGTTGAGACAGACGTCATAAGCATTAAGCTCAAGGTTGGACTGAAGTGTGTGCATGAAAATGATGATTGGCTGAGAAACCCCCTCTCTCTGTGTGTGAACTCCCCTAGGCAGGAGGGAGCGAGAGTTGTTCAGCCCTGGACCTGGTGGAGAGAGAGAGAGAGAGAGAGAGAGAGAGAGAGAGAGAGAGAGAGAGAGAGAGAAGAGATCAGAAACTGTCAGTAACGAGACCTTGTCTTCCCTTCCACAGAGTTTCCTGAAGGGGGAGCTGCAGATCGCGGCGGACGAGGCCTTCACCAACGCCGTACAGAGCTACTTCGAGGTCTTCCTCAAGAACGAGAGGCTGGCCTCCATGGTCTTGTCGGGCGCCTGTTCCCAGCACGACCTGAGGGAGGTCTTCAAGCACAACGTTGAGAAGAGAGTCAGGTGAGTTGTAGTGGTGTAACCTGGAGAGGAGTCAGGTTGTAGCCCTGTCGTACTCCCAGGAGTTGTAGTGTTGTAACCTGGAGAGGAGTCAGGTTGTAGCCCTGTCGTACTCCCAGGAGTTGTAGTGATGTAACCTGGAGA
>JAUUEG010661446.1:0-11380 GCA_032361445.1 Panulirus gracilis
TTCTAATAATTATGATTGCAAGTCAGCAAACACACAACCCAATCATGCTACCGTGTGTGTGTGTGTGTGTGTGTGTACATAAATTTATAAGACTTGTAAAATATATGCAATGTTAAGAGATGTGGCAACACGAGAGACTGACTTTCTCCCCGCAACAAACAGTAAGTAATCACACACAAACATTGTGCAGAATATTTCTGGTCTTAACAGCCGTAATTACCAAAACATTGGTTAATGATGAGCCTTTCTCATAGACCTTTACTTTTCTAGGCAACTTCCATTGATCTCCTTGGGTATATAAGTATTAGCTTTAATTTGATGAGTTTTCTTGGCTTGCATCTGATACAAAAGTAGTTAACAGGGTTTGTAATGCGACAGGCAAATATGAGAATATATCTTCACAGCAAAAGACTAGGAACGAAAGCAGTTCCAAAGTTGTAATTTAGTGTTTAGTCTTCGACGGGCTTCTGTAGGATGCCTAGACACAGATCACGTGGAACTCTCCGTCGATATAAATTACTTGAAGTTGTATAGCTAGGTACAAGAGAGAGAGAGAAAGAGATCAGCCGAGTTCTTGCTCTCGGGGAGATTCCTCGTGGTCAGTAGAACGAAAAACTTGTTATGGAGTTCCTTCAGTGGAGTGAATCATGACGCTTCCTGCTGCTACCAGTCCAAAACACTCTTCATGACTCATGACCTCTTCCACTGTTGAAGGTCTCCTCTCAATTCTCCAGCCATTGTTCCTCTCTATTCTTTTGTGAATCTCCACTCCCCGTCTCACATCCTTCTTTGAGATGGTTCATTTTTTATTTTTTTTTTTTGCAGTAGTTTCGAATTTGGTGCACGTTAACTTAAAGACTTCAGTGCCATCAGATGTCTATTGGAAGTTCAGCTCAGATCTATACTTTTTTTTTGTAATACAGTCAATCATCACACTAGGATCTTGTGGCCTGATATAATCTATTTTTGTCTGCTAGGATCTTACAGACTGATATAGTTGCAGAATAATACAGCCAAAATTTTTCGTATGCTAGGATCTTATAGCCTTAGCCTGATGTAACCTTTTTTTGGCTTGTTTGCTAAAATCTTATAGCTTTTTTTTTTTTATCCTACGACCTTACAGCCTTATGTAGCTGTTGTTAACAAATTACTGCCGGGTCTCATGCTATGAGGGAAGAAAAGTACAAGCGTAATGTTTTTTTTCTCCTTGGATTCTAACGTCTCATGTAGTCTTTGTTTTGATCCTGATCGCCAGACATTTTTCCAGTACGCCTATAAAGCAATCGAAGACACCGTGGGTTCACACTCTCGATGCTTCTCGAGTTTTTTTGTTTTTTCCCTAATGCGAGTTCGAACTTTGAAAAAATCTCAACATTTGCAAAGATGTATTCGTTATGAAGATCTCTGGTTTATATAAAGTTTCATATAATATTCAATATCAAAACGACGACACTTTGATTAGCATTCTTGCAGGACAAATAAATGGGATAGAATTACCTAGCCGTCAAAAATCCGTGGACAGCATGAGAAATATGATCTAAAATTGTCAGTTATTCACAAAATTTCTAATTATCCTGTCAACAACGAGATGCTAGAGTATTTCACTCTATCTATACACTGAAATTCAAGGGATATTTCTTTATAAATGATATTTCTCATAATATACTAATGAATATCAAGGATAAATATTTCACTGAACTCAGGGTCTATGCGAATAGCTAAATTCTGAGAGCTCGGGGGCATTTGCCCCCTCTCAGTACTCCATCTGCAATCATGATCACAATTAGTTTAACGCTACCTCGCTAACGCGGGAAATGGCGGATATGAACAAAAAAATAAGATCATTTTCACTTTAGAATCTTAGAAATATATTCCGTTTTACAGTCTAAATGTTATCACAAATATATATAAAACATTATGCATTAGAGAATAGAGCTTGTGCCTGCAAAGTTGAAAGTGGGACAAAATGAAAGTTACAGAAATACGTGCTAGATATGCTTCCTAATCCTACCCCGCTTTGCGTTCGTTAAATCACGTTAAGTCTCTGTTAAGTCTATTTCTACCATATCAGTATTGCGCACTGATAGTCTTGGGCCACGCTGAAAGTCAACAACCGACTGTTGAGGGGAGGGAAAAAACACTTGGCAACTGACAGCATGCCGCGCTGCCATCACCCATTACTACGGCAGAATATGTTTGTGGTGGTTTGTAGTTTCTCGTCTTCTGTTGATGAGATTTTCTTACTTATTCTTTTATGATCTGCAAAGGATGATATGGAACTGTAAACATACAGGATAAAACTTTAAAATCTATGATTTTTTTTCTATTATTTTTTATGATTTGCATAGGCCAGTGCATCAACATGTTTTTATCCTTTGACAATACAGTGTACCTTGGCGATATTCTTACCTAGAGCATGTTGATTTTAGCACTTTGGAATCAGCGAAAATATAAATCATTGGATTCCTTTATAGTTGATAGATATCTCCACCTGCATGAATATTTGTGAAGCTTGACGTAACTGAACATTTTTTATAGTGATGACTGCAGTTGGAATAGAGTTCTTCTGTTTGCAGTGAATCCATTAAAACCATATTTGTTGTTATTGGTAATATAAAATCACTATCATGAACTGAATCTTTTTGATTTAAAATCATGCCCCTATAGTAGGGTTCCTGGTACGGTGAAGTTTTCTCATTTGAAGTGTATCAAAGTGATGATGCCAAGGAATGGCATAAATTTTCAGATAAAAAGTGAGAGACATCTTATAAGCCAGAGTTAGAGTAGTCCTTGAGGATCACTTGTCACACTGATTGGAAATGTATGATAAACTAGTTTAAAAGTGGCAGTGCAGTAAAGCATTAAAATGTAAATACAATTCATATGTTTTTGAACTGATGCTGATTAGTGATAGTCCTATGTTTTCAAGTAATGTTGGAGTGACTATTGATTACAGTGTGTGAGCACTTATTTGACCACATTTGTTTGTTGTGTATGGTACTTGTTATAAGCCAACAAAGGTTGGCCTATTACGTCTGTAATTTAGAATGAGAACGTTACTCATATTATTTTTACTTGAATGTTCTAGTTTGCATATATAGTAGATTCTTGCAAGTTCTGCCAGGCAGGTGAAATTGTACAGCCCTGACCATTAAGGATACAGTTATGACTTCCAATATTTTGTGAAAGTCTTTAGAACAGAATATAGCTTGTGCACAGTTAGGTTGGGTGTTAGACCTCATTGAAATCTGCGACACCTTGGGCAACTGGAAAAGTTGAATACCTGGGCATTTTTTATTTACTGTATGGTATTACAGAAATATTAGAAAATAGTTAAAGGAAATCTAAATTATTTATGCTGTAATGTATATAAACTTTTCAAAAAATAAATTGAAGTTGCACTGTGTTCTTGCTACATAGGAGTAGGTGAAGTGGAGCCTACACTTAAGTTGTTCTGCTTATATCAAACTCACAGCATAGCCTTAGGCTAAACTTTTTTCGCATCATTTACTTTATTTTTATGTCAGTTTACAATTAGATACTTAACACATGCTTTTGGTTCTGTTTACTGCTTTCCAAGAAACATTGTCACTGACATTGTGAAGGGATGATAGTTTTTCTTATAAGGTTCAGTGTCAGTGAGAGTAGCCACTGAGGAGCACAGAAAGGGACTCGGATGCTTTGAGTAAAGGCCTCAAGTAAAGTTGCCTAAAGAGCAGCACCTATAATGATGAGTTGGAAAAGAATGTGTAAATTCTGTTTAGGGGTTCAAGTCAAATATCCAGAATTTTGACAGCTAATCAGTAGCCATCAGATTAAGATCCTTCCTGATACTTCATTGGAATAATGAGTTACTGGAAAGTTGGATGATTATGCTCTTTATGTAATGGTCATTCCTTTACTTTCCTGTGTAAGGATCTTCTTTTTCGGACTCTCATGGCATTTATGGCTATGATTTATTTATTTACCACACATGTAGATGAGACTAGTAATGCAGCATGTTTCTATGATACATGAAGTTTTTTGTAGTGTTAATAGTGTTGCAACATAGGTAGAAGTTCCACTGTCAAAGAGTTTCATACTGAAGGCTATTAATTGTAAAGATTTTATTATGAAATAATGTAGAAGATTCAACTGATGCATTTTGAACCAGTTTTGATGTCAATTGTCTTTAGTCTGACCCTAGATTTACTTTCCAAGGTTAGGCATGCAACATAATGAATAGAGACAGACTTTAAAGTTTGCTATTTGCTCATTATAACTTGTAATAGCATAACCAGATATAACCTCATGTGATAGTGCAAGTTTTTTATGATTTACACTGACATTTCACGTTCTCCTTTTTATAGGATGGCAAATGGTGAGCAGCACACTTCCTCCTCTTCATCCAGGCGGACAACACCCCCACGGCAGACCCCTCCACGCACCTATGGCAGTGGCACTCCTAGTGGAGCAACTACACCAAGGCATATGCTGCCTAAAAAGCCCCTCCCAGTGTTTAACTCCTACATGAGTCTTTTCCAAGTGCAGGAGAAACTTAAGAAAGGAGAAGTTATTGAGGTAAGATTAAAGATATTCTGTATAGTTCTGAAACTGAAACTTGTATAAGACAATTGATGTAGAATTGTACTTAGTTCTATGCATTGGTTGCCTTACAAGTTAGTTTTACAAGCAGCCATGAGTGATATTAGCAGATTAATTTTGTGTTGTCTGGCTTTTATGAATTGGATTAGAGTCTGCTTTAATTATATTTATGAACTATAAATGTCTGAAGCTAGGGTAAGTGCTGAAGTATCTTAGTCGATGGAGGGAGTTGTATTCTTACTGTAAAACCCTAGAAGCCTTTATGGGGCTCCTGTAGCTTCAAGGCTTTCATTCATGAGTGTATGCTAATTTTCATGTTAGCAAGGTAGTGGCGAAGGAGCCCTGTAGGAAAAAATCTTAACTTGGCTCCTTTCTCTGTTTTCTCAATTGGAAAGTTATATAGGAGAGAAGGTTTTCCAGTCCCTTGCTCCTGCCAGTCTTAGTCCTGTCCTCTTCTGCAATATGCACCAGAAAGCAGGCCAAAAAATCATTTGTGTATTAAAGGCATTAATAGTCAAATTGATCATAGGAGTAGCAATACAACTTGGTCCTTGACTTAACTACAGAGGCAGAGATGAGCCCCCAATATTGATGTAAAGTGTGCCAATACTTGCATGAAGTGGGTGAAGGCCAACTCATGAAATTGAAACTAATATAAGATGCCAAAACACTTTAAGGTTAAGTCATGAAACTGAAACTAGCATAACATGACAGCAAACCCCAGCATACAGCACACTGGATGATGATGAGAAAAGTTTTGGAGAAATTTTCTTTTATGACTCGCTTATCAATAATTATATACAGCAAAGCGACCACCACTTAGGCAAAGATTATAGAAAACTGTGTTCAATAAAAATTTCAAAATAATGGGGGCAAACCTTATGAGAATCTTCAAAACCATTTTGGTGTAATCATGATTAGAACTTTTTTGTGTACTGGAGTTAGTCAATATTTTGGCTGATATAAGAAATGTGTAGAGAACATTCTTATTCTTATCCTGCTTGCCAAAGTATTCAGAAATTTAAATTGCTGATCGTACCTGAAATCACTCTGACTCTACTCTCTTGAATGCGGAAAGGAGGTGTAACACAATAAACAGGAAATTGCAACTGAATATGTTATCTCATTCTCAAAACTTGAAAATAATTCACAATTGTAGAATAGATATGGACTGTCAGAAATAATGTCAGTTATAAGGCTGGAGATTTCCTTTACTGTCTGCAGATTTGAAGTAATAAAAACCCAAACAATAGGAGAAATGTGAATATTTTAAGCCAAACAGAAGAGGAAATATGAAGTATTATGAACCAGAAGAAATATTAAGTATTATAAATCAGACTAGGAATATGAAATATTATAAACCAGATAGCAGTTGAAATATAGAATATAAATCAGACAGTATAAGAAATGTAAAGTATTATGAACCAGACAGTAGAAGAAATATTAAGTTCAGGTACACCACCAATTTTCCAGCAACTGATGGTTTGGTACCTCCTTTAGTCTGGACAAAATTACGTGAGGGAACTTGAAATTACTGTGGCTAGAAGACTAGTTTACTGGGCAGCCACAGTTGGCGTTGTGTGTAGGGTGTTCTTATTTACATTCTTTACACTGCACTTGTTGGTGGTGATACCGCAATGCTGTGAGATTCTTAGCTTATTTTGCTTGAATTTAACCCTAGCTATGGCTTCTGAGACATATGAGTGTCAACCATGGTGTCAAACGTAAACACCAGTCCATATCGATCCAAGATAAAGTAGAACTGTTGAAAAAATGGACCGTGGTATTTCAGCGCCTTAGCTTTGTGACATCTACGGTATTGGTTCATCAACAGTTTATGTTATAAAGAAGCAAAAGGAGAAAATATTGAAATTCTATGCAAACAGTGATTCCAAGAAGCAAATGATTAGAATAACTATGAAAGATGGTGAGAGTACTGAGCATGATCAAGTGATGATAGAATGGTTTCGACAGCGTAGGAGTGATGGAATGAACTTGTCGGGTAGCATGATAATGGACCTGGATAAGTTGTTCCATAAAGAACTTAAATTACGACCTGAGCATGACTATAGTGAAGGATGGCTTTAAAGATTCAAGTAGCATCATGGAATTTCCATGAATAAATGTGAGGAGAAAAGTGGTTTGCAGACCATGAAGGAGCTGCCGAGTATGTGGACGAATTTGTGAAACTCGTAGTTGACGAGCACCTTAGTCCTGAGCAGGTGTATAATGCAGACAAAACTGCATTATTCTGCTGATGTGCACCTAGGAAAACAGAAGACTAAGAAAACTCCAAACGATTCAAACAATATAAGGACAGACTTGCCATCTTAGGGTGCTCAAACATTTACTATTTGTTTGATTTAAATTTCTTGCAGTCCATGGTATACTTTAGACACATGGGAGATGTATAATTAGTGGGTTAGAGGTGTGTTGATAAATTATTATTACGTGATCACGGTTGGTCTGGCAAAATGGTTAATTCAACAAGGCTTTCAAACCAAGAGTGCCGGAAAATCGGTGGTGTGCCTGTATTATAAACCTGACATAGGAATGAAATGAAAAAGTTTGTGCTAGATCAGCTGGGCTGCAATGGTCTCATAGGCCACTCAGCTGTGGCCACAAATGGTAGTGCTTTGGGTAGGCGCATGCCTTCAGATTCTCTCATTAATGGGGTAGTATCAAGAATGGACAAAGATGTGGCCTCATTTGCTTATAACTGTGTAAGGTACATACATCATATGAAAAGTCAACAATGCTTGTTTAAATGTAAATTTTCCTGAGTGAGTGGCCTGTTGTATTTATATTGATGTGTTTGCGTAAAGGTGAGCTTCATGTTTGTCTTGCTGTTTGTAGTATATGAATGATTTGCATTTAGATTTGTTGCAGTATGTTTTAAAGCTGATGCCTGTGTTATAAAATCATTTCAGTAACATCGTATCTATTTTCCATTTATTTTATATTTTATTTTTTACAGGGTGTGTTGAGGATCAACCCTAAGAACTACGAAGATGCGTATATCAGCGCGCCGGTAATTCTTGGTATCATCCGTTTCATTCTTGTACTGTTGTAGCCATTACTGTACTACTCAGCTCAATGGATTTACCCTTGAATTTTTTTTCTGTTTCTGTAATACATGAAAATTTTGGATGGCATTAGTCTTTACAATTATTTTATAAAAAGAAATTTTATATCTATCTTTTTAGCTGGCCTAGGCATAAACTTCCATTTGATTATTTAGTCCTTATATGCGTAAATCTTGAGCTGATCAAAGAATACAAATATGAAGCCATAAAAAGTGCAGGAGATCAGTTGGTCTTGTTCACACAAGGAAGTGCTGGTATCAGAAATAAAAGAGTACAATAGGGAAAAATACAGAGTTAAGTGGGGTTGGTGGCATTCCTGTCATGGACAAGTTAAAGTACAGATGCCACACCTTTGTGCTATTATTTCCATCCAAATTTCACTTAGAGGGCTAAGATTACTTATGGAAATAGATACAATTGAGGCTGAATTACTATTTTTTGAGTGACTCACTCAAATGTCACTGTTTAATGCCCTATAATAGTTTAAATTTCACTGTGTGATGCCCTGTAATAGTTCAGATTTCACTGTGTTATAACCTATTATTATTCCTGACTCCAGAAAATTGAGAAATGATTTATTTTTTTATGCTTGACCTTGAAAGGAAACAGACTAGCTGATCTGCTACCTAATAAATCATGATTATTTTTGACATTTTTCAGTATTTCATGATCATATCTTGTATCACTAATATTGAAACGAAAAGATAAGCTACCTTAGGTACAGGACTATTAGAGATATGTTGAATATGAGAATTTTCAATAGAAAAAACAACTATCCACATCCAGTAAATCCTGACTTTCCTTTAGATGGTGATTTTATTCATTTATAGGTTAGCAACCTCAAGAATGCAGTATACAGTTAATAGAAATACTGATACAGATATAGATTAACTATTGTATTTAATGTAGATATACCACTGTCCCTGGCCTTGTGACAGGGTTACATTTCTTGTATTCCCCTTGCAAATCACAGCATTTTACAGTCACCTGCAGTTCTTCTCATCTCCTTAGTTACAGTCTCATCAATGTGACAACATTGTAGCCCCTTTCTTTACCTTCTCCAAAAACTCCTGAGGATATGAGGAGGGGTTCATTATCCTTTCAGAATGACAGACAGTTGGATATCGTGTTTAAAAATACTCCCACCCATTATGTATTTGAAACATAGCTCTTTATATCCCTATCACATATGCAGTACACCAATTTCCATTGCATCATATAATATAGATAATCTGATTAGATAAGATGACTGGTCTGTGATTGTTATAAAGATTGTGACTATTATTTTGTTTTAATGACTGTAACTTACCTAGATTAAAAAGAAACACCTCTTGCATTAGTAGAACAGGAACTTGTAAAGATTACCTGTGGACCATCAAAGTTACATCAATACTGTATGACCTGTCAAGCATTTTCCCTTCACTGTACGTTAACCCTTATCTTATATTTAGGTATACAGTAATAACATACAGAGTATGTGATTATTTTGTTGTAATGACTAATTTACTTAAAAAAGAAACACCTCTTGCATTAGTAAAACAGAAACGTATAAGATTGCCCATGGACCTTCTAAGTTACATCATTACTGTATAACACACAAAGTATGTGATTATTATTGTGTTGTATTGACTAATTTACTTAAAAAAGAAACACCTCTTGCATTAGTAAAACAGAAACTTATAAGATTGCCTGTGGACCTTTTAAGTTACATCATTACTGTATAACCTGTCAAACATTTTCCCTTTACTGTACGTTAACCCTTGTATTTAGGTATACAAAGATAACAGAGATAATGGTGATTGTTTTGTTTTACTCACGCAATAGGAGTTCCTTTATTTCTCAGAATGAATTATAGTCATTACAACAAAGCTATTATGTATGTTTTATAACAATTGTTAACTAATTATCTTTTATCTCTAGGATTACTATCTATATATTCTACGGTGCATTGGAAACTTGATTTAATGCATCTGTAAATATAGTATATAGAATAATGTTTAAAGTATACTGTATAATGAAAGGAAGTATTTACTCACACACATGACATCCATCTGCGTATGGTTATTCAGAATGGATAGTGTACTCATGTCCCCCTGTTCCCCTCCTTGTATTCCTATGGATTGAGTTGGGGAGGGGGTTCAACAGTCCTTCACAAAATACTCACTTCGTCTCCTCTTTATCTCATCTTATTGCCTCCTCCTTGTCTGCTCCCCCTGCTTTGTTCTTGTTTTCTCCTAACAGAGTACACCTTCCAAAACATTATCCTACCCTTCCAGATGTTTGCTTATACCTAAACCCATATCTCTTGTTTACTCCCTTTTTAAACCTATCCACCTTCCTCTTAACCTACTGCCACATTCTACTTTATGTCTCACATTCACTTGCACTTCTTCCTTGCAGCTATCACCATACACCACTTTCTCCTCTTTCACTAGAAACTTACTTCCTCATTCCAGTCCTTACTACCCTCTCTCAAATGACCACACCCCACTCTCTGCCTGCCACTCATTTCAGGTACAGATGCAAGCTGTGCTTCCGCACAGACCTTCCACTCCTAGTTCAATTTCCTAGTTTTGTTAACTCGCCTTAAGCCATTCTTCTTCCAATCTCTTGTAGTATCATCACACACAACCCTTTTTCCAAGGTCATTCACTAAGACAATGCTCATCCCACCCATTTCATTTCCTCTGTTTCTGAAACCATTACAAACTTTCACACTTGCTTCACGATTCATAGTTTTTGCTCAGTATTTTTTTTTTTTGATTCAGTAGAAGTTATTTTTCAGTTTTATCAATGACAGTAAAAGCTGTTAGATTTCTGCCATACTGCAAAAGGCCATAGATTGCTAATGTATGATAGTGTCATAGAATTCTGTGAACCTATCGTGAGATAACTGTTGCACACGAGTGTGTAATGGCACCCTGAAGTAGAATTCGTGGTCTGAATTGATGCAAATCTTTGATAGTAGTTTTTAGTCTTAGTTATTGCAAGTATTTTCCATACATATGAGTTGGATACTGAAATTTTGTGGTCAGAAATGTAACCCATATACAGTATAATGAGTTTC
Organism: Panulirus gracilis; assembly: GCA_032361445.1. Classification (NCBI taxonomy): domain Eukaryota; kingdom Metazoa; phylum Arthropoda; class Malacostraca; order Decapoda; family Palinuridae; genus Panulirus; species Panulirus gracilis. The sequence continues at coordinate 10,738 of JAUUEG010661446.1, forward strand.
ATTTCATTTATACTGGAAATATTGGTATAGGTATCTGGATTGCTTGCAAGTAGTTGCACTGCAAGGAAAAAGTCAGTTTTTTTAAGACTGCATCATTGACTCAGGATGGAAAATAATACAGTCTTGTCAAGGCCCTTTTTTTTTGGCCAAGGTAGTCTGTCATGTCCCTACCTCCTCTCATTTACACTGTATCATTTGCTTTTAATGTCACTCTGAATATCACTTTGTCCCAGACATGCCACATCCACCCTTTTATCATTTCATACTTTCGTTAGTCCTTCAAAAGCCTCACTCCGTCTTTTCTTCATGTCTTCTATGCATTTTGCCTGCTTTCCAGCTGTTCCTTTTGCTTTTGCTCCCATTTGTTATCGTATTCTCTTTCCACTGTTCACCCTCAAACACATTTTCTTGTTCTCCCTCAAGTTCATCAAAACTGTCAAACCCCATCTTTCATTTACCTTCTTTTTCAACTTGTCCCTTTCTTCTCACTTGCCAGTTTCTCTTATATGTCTCCCTGTCACTTTCACACCTTCTTTGCAGATTCTGTCCTTGCACTTTTTTCTTTTTCACTAATCATATAACTCCCTCATTTAACCACTCCACCACCCCTCCCATATGTGTCCATTCCACCTTCTGCGTGCCA
>JAUUEG010661774.1:1082-12681 GCA_032361445.1 Panulirus gracilis
TTGAGTTAAAATAGGACATCTCTTGTATGGTATAAAGCAACCCAGCATCCCTTACTTAACAACTCAGGCCGCGATTTCACAATATTGTAGATATTCAGTATTTTTTTTTTTTAGGGGTTTCTCATGGCCACACTTTTTCATTTGAGAGAAACCAAGTTTAACAGATGAATTTCTACCACAGGAAGACCTAACATGAATTATTTCTGGTATTCGTTAGATATCTCTGTCTTCAAACCAAGTAAGCAGATAGACCTAGCGTTTGTAGCATCTTGGTTGTTCTCCGTTTCCATATCTTCTCAGTACAAATGCATTGTTTAATAAATGACAAGTTATGAAATATTTCAGTTGTAAGCTTTTCGTACTAATAAATTCCAGAGTTTCATCGACAGTTTTATCAGATGGGGCGGTGACGTCGCTCAAACTAAGTTCAAAGATTTGACACTGACCTGACCACAGATGGAGTATACAATACTCCATCTTGTTCAACTAAATTTGAAGAAAACGAGTTTACGTTATGGAAATATGATGATTTGCTCTGGATCACTTTCACCATCTACAAGTTGGTGGAAAGCTGGTATTTGTGAACAAACTTGGCCTAATGTTATGAACACAGGATTTCTAAAAAGGTTTTGATTCCAGCGGGACATTTATTCTGCTTAAGAACTGGTATTTCACATCAAGCTATTATACCACAAGAACCCATGTAATAAGCTATGCCTCAGGAACCCATAATAAGCTACGCCTCAGAATTTTACACCCATCAATTACTACGCTTCAAAATGTACAGTAAGCTCCCACTGTTATACCGCAAGAATCATTGTAATGGGCATTTTTGTCTTTTGTTTTAAGCTGTTTATAATAGTATCATTAGCTCCAACATATGCAATGATGAATTATGTTGTACAATTTTCACACCGGACATCATTTGTTATACCTTTTCGGAGGAGAAATATTCAGATAGTAAGTAGACACAGATGAAAGTATGATTACTTTTGGATATTTTTGTGTTTCTTGAAAATGTAAGAAATGCTAATTATGATTTCACATTCCTGATAACATTTGGTGTTCTCCTTACGGATGAACATGTAAATAATGTGATCATTATCAATAAATAGGTAAGTACAGTTGTCAGCAGTGAACTTAAAAATGAGCGTCCTTCCTACATTATCAATTCGCCATGTGACTTAATTTTATCTTTTGTTTCTGAAATACAAAATTTGTATCTAGTATATGAATTGATAGATGTCTACATATGAAAAATAGTGTGATAACTTTATTTTAGCTAGATTATTTCAAAAGAAATTATAGATATTGTCTGCCATAGTTCACACAAAATCAGCTCAAAATGAAGTAAACTAATTTCATATTGTTCTCTTTGTAACTGCAACATCATGCAATTCCTAAGACTGTAGTTGCATAACGAACGCAAATGAATGACATTTCCTACTACAGTTGTTATCTCTAATTAGATATCTAAATAACTTGGATAAATATATCTTCATATTGTCAAAGGCGACAACTATCCAAAAGTCTTTATTAATTTCAGATCCTTAAAAAAGTATGTTCAGAAATACGAAAATGCTAGTTTGACATTTCAGGACTGACTGTAAAATGAAGGAATGATACATCAAAGACAATTTCAGTGAAAAATGAACGATGTGTTATCGTACCAAGAACTTAATTAAGAAAGGAAGTCGGTTCCCTGGCCGAGCGTTCGAACAGAGTGGTACATGTAGGGAACCGCATGGAAGCCGGCAATGTTGGCTGTTCTACCATCTTGTTAGGCCAACACTGGCGACAGTTAGTGTCAGCCATTACGCGAGTGCAGTTAAGGAATAAATTGGAGCAGAGTGGCAAGCACAGACCCCACCTACACCTCCCAGGATGACGGAGATAAGACTACTTGGACCTGGATTTATTTTCGTGGAAATGTTCGGCAGTTCTCTGCTGATCTTTTATAGTTGAGGTACACATGAAAGACGTTGTAGAATGGCCACTTTGCTAATATTATTTAGTATTTAGAATTACTTATTTCTCGTGTTGTAGTGAATGATGTGGGCTGGTATGGTCAGCTGAGGACCAACTGTACTACCCGTTGATCATGTACTACACTATCGAGTATTTTTCAGTTTTTAGTTATATGGACTGCCAGGGTCATTAAGGCCGTCAGTGTGAACTTAGTACCACCTTTCGGTGTTTGTATTTATTTACAAGAATATCTTTAGCTTATATGGCTGTAGTTTAGCTGATCCCTTGTGGCTTCCTGGACAACAATTATCACGGCACCACACCATCATAGTTTTAGGCATCTGTTACCAGGATAATTGAACTTGATATTTTGACAGTTTACGGTCCACAAAAGTTACGATATATGTATGATAGATTATTATTTTAAGCACTCTGATGCATATCACTTAGCTGGAAAGTGAATGATAAGAGATATTTAAGATAAATATAAAAGGAATTCAGAAACGAATTAAAATAAAGACTGATATCATCATGTAGGATATGGGGGAGATGGTAATCATGATATTTAAGGGTTCCTGTGGGTAAAAAAAAAAAAAAAAGATTTTGAGGAAGATGACCTATCTGGTGTACCACAGGTTACTCTCAAAGATGTGTGAGGAGGAAGATGCCCAATCTGGTGTACCACAGAGCACTCTATGATAAAGATATCAAACCTCAACAATCGAGGAAAGGAAATAATAGTAATTAGCTTTGCTGATGTCTCGAGAATAAACGAAACGATGGTATCAGAAATTGGTAGAAAATACTAAAATACAATGTACAGATGATATCGTGTGAAGCTGATGTATGTTAACGAAGGTTTATTTGAAGAAATGAGTCTTGGAGAATGTAATGATATTTGTGACATAACAGAGAGCGTGAAGCATGTCACACATCGAAATGTCACCAGAAAGAAGAAAGTAGATTTCAGAGAACATATTGAAAAGATTACACTATCGAGTGACGAGTGATATCATTGTGAGAACTTTGGCTATAACATACAAACATCTTGATGAAAATATTTGATGTACATATACGAAGGAAAACTGAATACTGCCATATTGTATGGTCACTAACGAAACAATTAGAAATGAACATATTAAGAGAGAATTGAGATAGCACTTCATGGGCCACATAGAAGAGCTGAACTACCAGAGAGGCTGGAAGACCTACAACTGTATGGCCGAGAAAGATATGTACGCCTACGTCTGGCAACAGCTTGAAGGTGTTAGACTTCTCATGAGGAGAGATAAAGAACTGCTTTATGTTCAAGAATACCATGGAATATGCCATTATAAATATCCCCAGCACAGTATTCCAATCAGGCAAGGCTATTTGACGTTGTGCCAGCAGAAGGGAGGAACATGAGAACAACAGAAACATTGAAGACAAAACGACATTAGGTTGAAATCAGTTTGATGAACCCAGAAGTGTATGTAGATGCCGGCTGAGAGGAACAGTTTGACTGATCAAGCAAGACGTGGGGTGATTTCTGCCATTATGGCTAAATATGGTAGACTTCTGGTATCTTGGTACACACATACACACACACTGGTAAATTGTAGGTCGTAGGTCTGCCCGCTAAAGCGAGCCAGGTATACTACAGGTTCTAACGCCTGGGTAGCGAGAGGATTAATGACGGCTAGTAGAAGTGAGCTAATACTTAAGTGGCTATCAAGAATGCTTCTTTTGACCCTGATTGCTCACTTCATATATCTACTTCAGCCACACGTGACCTGGTGGCTTTCAGTTCAGAACCATACAATCTCTCCATCTAACATTTAACAACATTCGATTAGTTCTTCACAATTTAGATTTTCTGGCGGTGAATTAGTACACGCTAACCCTGCGCCTTTAAGCAGTGGAAACTAAGTAAATAATCCTCGATTTTGGGTTGTGTGGTGTTTATACAGTGGGTATGTGACGTATGTAGGGCAGACACTCTTATCTTGGCCAGAACAGTGTCCCTTAGATTACTGTGTGGAAGGAAGGGAACCGCTATCTGAGGCCTCCACTCACGTACCCTGGAGGTCACTATCTGTGGCCTCCCGCTATCTCTCTCTACCTGGGGGTCACTATCGCTGGCCTCCTTTATGTCCCGTACCCAAATGGGTCAGTATCTGGCCTCCAATCTTGTATCCGGGGTACTCTATCTGCAGCTACCAATCTCTCTTAACCAGGGGTCATTGTCTGTGGTCTCCAATAGCTCTGATACCCAGAGGTCACCATGGCCTCTTGTCTCGTACCTAAGGGGTTACAACCTGTGGCCTCCAGTCTTTCATACCCAGTGGTTACAGTCGGTGGCCTCCACTCTTACACATGAGCCACTATCTGTGGCCTCCATTATCTCTCGCACACGCCTATCAGCCCAGGGGTCACTATCTGTGCCCACCATTACATCTTGTACCCAAGGGTCACTAGCTGTGGCCTCGCTCTTTGGAATCCTGGTGCCATTATCTGTGGTCTCTGTTCTTTCTCGTCCCCTTGGGTCATTATCTGTGGCCTCCGTTCTCTCTCGTCCCCAGGGGTCACTATCTGTAGCATCACCCTCTCTCTTCCCCAGAGGTCACAATCTGTATTCTTCCCCCCCTCTCGTCCCCTGGGGCTTGGGTCAGGGGTAAGGAGGAGGGCGAGCGGTTCACTCACAGTGGATGTGGGTCGAGCTGAGTGGAGTAGAGGTAAACAACACAACCCGCATCTTACGTCGTCTGCTACCAATCAAAGTTTATGACTGTCACCAGTTTTTATATATAACTTTCTACTGTCACCAGTTTATATAAAACTTTCTACTGTCACCAGTTTATATATAGCTATTTCTATGGTCGCCAGTTTATATATAACTATTTCTACGGTCACCAGTTGATATATAACTATTTCTACGATCGCTAGTTGATATATAGCTATTTTTACGATCACCAGTTGATATATGACTATATTTACGATCACCAGTTGATATATAACTATTTCTAAGAATACCAATTGATATATAACTAAACGCCATAAGCGTTCATAATGTGGCCAGTGTGGCTAGATTGTCTTGCAATACAAACCTCAACTATGTACCTCCAATACAAATGAGCTGGTGCCCATAAAACAATGGGTTGGCAATGGTAGGTTAAGTAACATCTTTCTTCTTAAAAGGGAGCTCCTTAATACTTAAAAAAAAAAAGTGTAACACTGTCCATGGTTAGTGTGGCAACTACCTTCTACTTAATGATTATCTCCTTGCCACAGTACTTGTAGCGGTACCGAAATCTGCCACACTGATATTCTTTCTGTCTTAATGAAGTAACAATCACCTCTCGTCTCCTGGGGTCGCTATCTATGGCCTCATCCTCTCTCTTCCGCTTGGGTCAGTATCTGTGGCCTCACTCTCTTCCCTTGGGGTCACTATCTGTGGCCTCCATTTTCTCTCGTCCCTTGGCGTCTCTATCTATGCCCTCACCCCCTCTCGTCCCCTGGGGTCACTATCTGTGGCCTTATTCTCTTTCGTCCCCAAGAGTCACTATCTGCATGGTCTATCTAGTGGTGGGGGCACACAAGCAGCCAGCCCTCGGGAGCAAAAACCAAAGTAATACCAAAAGAAGAGGGAAAGTGAACCAACATTGCGATATAGGGCAAAGGGGCCAAGTTACACCATGTTGGAAGTCTGCATGAATTTCAGGTCGTACCATTTTATGAAATGTTTGGTCTGATGATACACTCACCCTGCGTCAGTTCTGAATTACAGGTACTTGATCTGACAACACACTCATTCAGCGTCACTTCCCGATCACAAGTATTTTATCTGATAACGCACTCACCGAGTGTCACTTCTCTATCACTGGTACCTGATCTGATAACACACTCACCCAACGTCACTTGTCTATAACAGGTATTTAACCTGATTACGTACTCGCCTAGTTTTTATTTCTGTCATTGTTGTGTGACCTGTTAAACGCACTCACCCAAGGTCACTTGTGTATCACAGGATGTGATCTGATAACGCACTCACCCAGCGTACCTGTGTGTCACAGGTTTTTGATTAGGTTACTCACCTATCTCAGCGTCACCTATGTAACACAGGTGTGTGACCTGGTAATCACCTACACCAGCGTCTGGTCCGTGTATTAGCAATATCTGATGATATCTTTATCACACTTTACAGATATAATTCTTAATACTCAAAAACTATATTTTTTTTTACAAGTTTGGTTAGTTTTAATAGTACAGTGGAGGAATATAGTTACGAATATCATTGGCTCAGACTTGAGTAGCGTACCCAATCCAAAGATCACATATGGTCTTAGAATTATCCAAGACTTGAAGAATTATCCTAGAATTATCCAAGCCTTGAAGAATTGTCCTAGAATTATCCAAGCCTTGAAGAATTATTGTAGAATTATCCAAGCCTTGAAGAATTATCCAAGCCTTGAATTATCCTAGAATTATCCAACCCTTGAAGAATCATCTTAGATTATCCAAGCCTTGAGGAATTATCCTAGATTTATCCAAGCCATGAAGAATTATCCTAGACTTATCCAAGCCATTAAGAAGTATCCTAGAATTATCCAAGCCTTGAAGAAGTCCTAGCCTTGAAGAATTATAGTAGAATTATCCAAGACTTGAAGAATTATCCAAGCCATTAAGAATTATCCTAGAATCATCCAAGTCTTGAAGAATCATCCTAGCACTTGATAGGCTGAAAGCTAAAAACCCTTACAACCTTATTGAAACGGACCAGATTAACTAGGTTCTATAGTTTTCATTGTGAAGTATGAACTGAACAGTTTCCTTCTCCCATAGTCATACTAGGAGTAGTATCATCCTTTTTCGGGCTGGAGTGTCTAAACTTGTAATTTCTCAAGCACTATTCGAAGCAGAGCATTATAGAGTCCATATCGTTACAGTTGCTAGATATATTAAAAGAAACAGACCGTCTAATAGTCAAGTGGTACGTTGCTTTGATGGCTAAAATCTGCAACCAATCTTTTTTATTAGTTTTGATGGTAACATCACGTCAGTTGGAAACACTTTATAAAGAAGGGTGGTGCAACTATCGGGCGATGTGTGTGACAGACTAATGTATACTGAAGATACTGGCATCAAGAGATCCAAACTTCAAGTAGAGTGAGATAAGTAATCTTCAAGTAGAGAACCACTTGTACAGAAAGAATCCTCATATAATCACTCGTCTCAACCAAACAGTTGTGTTGCCATAAAATGATCACAGTCATTCACAGATATGTATCTGCCGTAGACACCAGTTGCCCGAAAGAGGCGACGGAATAATACGTGGTCAGTCGCTCCAGTATCAATATGTGCTGATAAGGAAGTTGTTTGAGTGGTGATATCTGTGGTCCAGATTAGGGTTGTTTGGCACCTGTGGCAGCTACATGGTCCGGCGGCACACCAGACACTGCTCTAGTTGGGGAGGAACAACGTATGTTGTGGGACGTAAGCCTACTATTCGTTCTCAGTAATCTCAGATTTACAGATGGAATTTCTTTAAACTAGTTTTTTCCTCAAAGATGTATTTTCAGTTTACCATAATGCACCTATGTTGATGATATGTCTACGGCCTCCCAGCAAAGATCCCACTGAAGGTTTGGGGGAAACTGGATGACTTATTTCCTTCTACAAGATTTGGGACTGAGGAGGAAGTCAATAATAATTCATTACCTTTTTTTTAGGATACTATGATAATGAGATCGGAAAGTGGTCTTAATTTTAAAGTTTATACAAAAACCGACTCAACTTGATGCATATGTTTAACATTTTTCGAACTGCCACGATTCTGTGAAAATGTCGACTTTTACGGGTTGCAATTCTTTTCGGCATTGGGAATTTATGATCCAGAATACTTCAGCTAAGAAGATGAATACGTGTATGGCACTGTGAGAAAGCATGGCGATTGTATGTTCGTGGACTGAACGCCTGCAGTCCACGTTTGGGTAAGGGACAGGGAAAAACGACAGCTACCTGGGCCAAAGGAGTGAGGCTTGACAGCCACTGTACTGGCTCATTGCGCAGCTATCGCTAACCTTATGTTTTCGAAAGATTTTCATTGGAAAACGTATACAACATGATGTCAAGTATGAGAAATTTAGGAACATAACATTTTAGCTCTATCATCTGACAAGAGAAATTCTCATCCCTTTACTCGTAAATGAAATCCCTCAATACTGTATTCAAATACAGAAAAACAATCCGTGCTTTTTTGATAAGAAGAAAACCGCCACTAGTCTACATTAAGATGGGAGACTATTTCAAACGTCAAATTAACTTAGTGGAGGGGAGCTATCTCAAGTCACAAGTGGCGTGCTGCAGGGTTCTGTTCCTTCGAGGGAACCTAGACATATTCCAAAGTCGGTCTGATACATGATTGATGAAATCAAACCCGAGAACACTGACAAGAATAATGAAGGTGGGACACAGCGAGAGAAGGCCTTGGCATGAATATTTTCCAGCAGGATATAAGCTGCAGGAATTTTCGTGTGAGTAAGAATTGGAAGTAAACATGGTTCCCAGCCTGGCCACAGAGTGTCTCGTTCGGAGAACAGTATAGGAGAGATACTGTCTGCTGGTGTTCAAGTGTATGGATTAAGAGAACATTCAGCGAGCTGCCCACTTTCTCCCTAAGACCAAGACTAGTAAATGAATCTCAAGTTTGGGCCGCCCATGGTAGAGCGCATAGGTTCGAATCCTGGCTACGGCAGTCGGTCCACAGTCAACCCAGCTGTTCACCCACTCCGAGGGGTTGGTTGATAAAATGATGGTTTTTGTTGATTTTAGAATATGAAAAAGATGATCTCGAGACGGGGAACTGCCTTAGTTCACGTGGTCCTGCCTCTGCTGGTGAACAAGAAAGGTTCATCCTCCTGTATGATCTAGCCTGCTGGTTCCCTCCGTGCTGACGTGTTTCCTTAACCCTGAGGTAAGGACTGACCATCAGGGACGTAGGAGCGCGCTCCTGCCCCAGTTTTTGAGATTCCCTCACGTGAGAGGCGAGGAATGGCCTGCGAGCTGCTATTTTCCCTTCCATGCCGATCTGTTTCCTCTGCCCGGATGGTATCAGGTCTGGCTGAGTGCAGCAGCAGCAGCAGCAGATGAAGTGAGGCTGGATCGAGTAAAGAAGCGACAGACCGAGCAATATGAAGGCCAGAGGAGGTAACAGGTTCTTCAAGACTACGTTAGGGAGAGTTACGTGCGGAGGCCACAGCACGTCAGGTCACTGCTAGCAGGGCGGCTTCAACGACGAATGAAGGAAATGGAAGAAAAATGCTCGCAACGGAACACGAAAGTAAAACTGAAAGTCGTGAACTCAGCGAAATTCAAGATCCCTGAAGGAGAAATGGACATTACATCCATCGAGAAGGATGACCCTCCCACTAATACTGTCTTACCCAGTCTCCATCATTGATCGCTATTGACAGTGAAAATAGGTCTCTCTGCTTCTCGCTAAAGTCCCTACGTTTCTCTCAGCCAATCACGTGGGCCGCAAGTGGCACGGCCCCTTCGAACCTTAGGATCCTCGAGGTGTGATTGGCTGCGATAAAATTCCATGTTGGCGAGGACTGAGGCAGATCCTCCGTCAATAGTGATCACGGACGAGGACAGACGAGGCTCCTGGCGACAGCTGCCGATGGCCAGGAGGGGACGGACCACTCGGGCAGGCGTCCAGGGAGGCAGGAGAATATACACTGTGATTTTCGATGATTTGAAGGACGAGTGGGAAGATGAGCTGGACGGCTGGTGTTGTGTGAGACATCTATGTGGTCTTGTCAGCAAGACAAACTGTTAATGTGTTTCCAGTCCGTGAATGACCACATGCTTTAAATATCCTTGCCCTAGTAATGGCATGATGAGCGTGAGACGATAATGATAATATTTTCTTTATGGCAATTGCCTTTCCAGCCTTCGGGAGTTAGCATCATGAACAAACGTACATCTAAGCTCTAGCTTCCTTGTATAATGTACGGAAACCAGGCCTCACCATCCACAGTTGGGCTCCGCAGACCACTATGTGGTCTGTCTCATGGCTTCATCTGACCTGGTTCAGCCCACCAACAGCACGGTAGCCTTGTTCTTGGACTTCGACTGAATTCATCCCGTCCAGTGCTCGAGTCATGCCCTCTTGTATGTTTAAGCCGTGGAACCCCCTTCATTCCATACCTCCATCTCCTCCGCACAAGTCATGTATCTCCGGGAAAACTGCGTCGTGGGTACTTCTAAGTAAGGACTCCCCTTCACAGGGCCTTCCACCTTTGACACGTAATGTCCTCTTAAGTCGGTCTCTCTTCGCTCATCCTCTCCATATGACTAAACCATTTCAGCACACCTCGATCGCCCCTCTCGATAAGATCAGTCCATCACTTACCATATATACTACTCACGCATTTCCTATCGTGGGATCCCACTTGGTTAGAACTCCCTACCCACATTGTGCAAAAGGGTTGTCAGAAATAGGTAATCACATTCACACTCTTCAATTTTCTCTTCTTTCGCAAGCAAAGCCTCCAACGTGCGTCTCGTTGTCCTCATAGACTATGACCTTTCCTTCTACATGCTCCTTGCTGTACTCAAGACCACCATAGCCCCGTTTTCCATGAATCACTTCAGCCCCAATGGCTTGATCCGCTGCCACATCAATTCCATGGCATCACAAACACTCCACTTCCTCCAGGTCCTCCCCATTCAGATTTCCTCTCTAGCCATCCTGCCTCATCCCCCTTCCTCCCTCTTCTTACCTTACTTTTGTTCACGTTAACTTTCGACTTTCTCCTTTAAGACATTTTCCCAAGTTCTGACACTAACTTGTGGAGTTCTTGGAATCTGGTATCGAAGCAGTGTCATTTGCGAACAGCAACTGACTCACCTCCAAAGCTCCCTGACTAATACTGTGGTTTCAGCCATCGCTTCAAGACCCTCTCATTTACCGTCTGCAACACTTCGTCCATGATAAGATTAAACAGTCATGGTGACATGATGCGTCCTCGGCACAAACCCATTTTCTCCGGGAGCCACTAATTCTTCTCCCTCCCAACACGTGCCTTAGTTTCCATGTAAAAGTCCTCACTGCATATAATAGCTTTCCTCCGACACCATACATTCGTAGTATAATCAAATCATCTGGACTTGTTTCATTTCTAGTTTCATAAGCACTAACTATCACCCAGCTATCACAATCCACTATTGCGCTAACCCAAAGCAATCCTGAAATCTGTTTCTTACACTAATTTGCACAGACCCAGAGCCCGTTCTTCGTCAGGTGAGCCATCCCTTCGTTCACTCTTCCGCTCTCATTAACCCCAGGTTTCACTCGCATGACGTTCCCAAAGTTCCCAAACCATTCTTCTCCCGTTTCCTTCAAGCTTTTATTTCGAGGTTTCTCTCACCCAACAGATCCCTCCCATCTCACCATCAACTCACTGTGGTTAAAGCATGAACACATTCGAACACCAGTGAACTGAGCCTTCGAACACCAGTGAACTGAGCCTTCGAACACCAGTGAACTGAGCCCTTCAGAACAACGTCTTCCCCTCGCTCCTTCTGCCCCAGTTTAGACACAAGAGAAGTGGGTTTCCAGCCCTACCAGCTCCCACTCCTGTCT
>JAUUEG010661884.1:2708-13075 GCA_032361445.1 Panulirus gracilis
CTCCATCTTTTAGCTGTGTCTTTCCTCCCTCCCCTGGGGATAGTGGCTAGAGGAGGGTGTTGTAACCTGAGGCGGGGCACCAGGCAGGATGTCAGGCGTGGCCAGAGGGTGCTGGGGGCATGACCTGAGGCGGGGCAACAGGGTGTCAGGCAAAGCCACAGGGTGCTGGGGCATGACCTGAGGCGGGGCACCGTGGTGGTAGGCGTGGCCAGAGAGTTTTGGGGGCGTGACCTAAGGCGGGTCGTCTGACCGACGGTCCGGCACCAAGTGTATCACCTCTACCGCCAGGGCCACCAACGTGTAATGTAGCTTCAACCTATCAGCAACAACACAATGCACCACAAAACTTAATCTTATTCTAACGTTAATGTATATCAAGAAAGCACAAGTTAATGAGCCGGAACAAGTAAATCACTTTCTCCTTCACTTGAGACTCATGTTGAATACCTTTCTCTCGAATGTGTTAATTAAACTTTACTTCCCTATGCTATTCTACCAGTGGCACATCACTGTTACCAGCTGAACCTTCAGGACTACACCAGACAACCACCTGCTCTGCCACCTGTTGAATCTCAACCTCCTTCACTGCCCGCTTCACCTGCTCGCTGCTCCCACTGACGATTCGATATCTGTGCTCCTCACTACTTAACAAATATAAATAAACAGACGATAACGCTACAAATACTTTGTTTTCATAAATAATTCTCAAACAACCGATACATGAAAGTCGCAACAGTGACACCTTCCTTCCAAAACGGATAGTGACGTCAACAAACACTTCCCATGACAGTAACATATGAGCCACAATAACAACAACACTTGGAACAGTAAAGATAATCCCTCAGTATGTAACTGGTCATATCCACCACAATGAAGATGACAACATAGAGACAATCCTGGATGACAGAAACATACAACTTGTGAACGAAACGGGGCGTCAACCTTCCTTGTCCTCCATCAGCCCATATTCTGATCTCATTCTTTTAGCCTTTAACACAACACAGTCACTTTCCATATTTACAACACAGTTAGTCAGAGACTTTTCCACGCATGAGTTTACAAATCATTTATTATCTCATTTCCAAGACGCCAGAGGTGGCAGGTAGATCACGTATTTCCAGCACTAGACCTCTGCTACCAGAGGTGGGTGTGTGTGTGTCTCGGGTGTGTACTTGGAGGAGGAGAACTAGCGGTGCACGCACTATTCACCGGTCACTAACGTCTACTAGCGAGCGGGACGAGAGGCCACAGTCAGCTGGGGCCGCCCTCCTCCGGGTGTGCCAGACCCAACCACACATTTCTCTTTACATGGTCGTCATTCACTCCCTTTCGACCGAAGGCCTTCCTATCCCACTCCAGCAAACTTTCACTCTCTTCATCATGTATGGAAAACTCACGAATACGTCGAGCACTTCGTCCCGCAGCCTGACGAAGCGAACCAGGAACATACAGCAGGTAGTGTGTACGAAGCGTCACATGTACCTGTAGGCCATCGTAGTCTTGCGGAGGTACACTCGCTAGGTCAATTCACCCAAGCATATTTCAACGCTGGTTTTCCTTCTACATTTTTTCACAGATGTAAACATGGACTTCACACTATTCCTGCTACACCAAAACTACACATTAAAAAGTCGTTCCATTCAAATACACCTCATTAAAAGTTGTTCTAAGTTACTGCCATCACGAAAGAAAAAATTACTATGTATCTTATGAAAGACGATGCATTATCGTCATGCAACTTCAACCAACTGTACATGGACAGAGAAAATATCACATTGTTTATATTCGCTAAACTAAACGGCCGCCAACCTTGATCATCACAAGTGAACCACCCCCAAAAACGTTGCCAGAAACCGCGAGATTCAGTTTCCACTGACGACCCTGACGACCCTGGAGATTACCTACTGTGGCAGGAAACAAATGCCGGACGTTTGTATACCGTTGATAATGACGCGACTACATCATCATATGATCACAGACACTTGAGATGTTCTTAATGTTATGTTGTTTATGTTATTAATCTGATAACTTTAAGCAACTTTCCTCTCCCCCCTACTTTTTTTTTTCATCTTTACACTCAAACAAATAAGACTAAATCTAGCTCTTACCCTACATCCACTGGAAAACTTACTTGTATAACAATCGTACTTATACATTCTACGTACATACGTAATGATTCACAAGGCATATGTATGTGTCCAGATGTCTGTGTAGTGCAGTGCAACAGACAACACGGAACAAGAGAATGAATCACGCCCCAGCCCATGCTAGTTGCTGGCGCCCTGAACATGACACAGGCCTTACATCCCTCCTCCTGCCCGTGGCGCACGCACCAACATAATGCCATACCACACAACACACGTCGTGTGCACATAACACGTCCACATCCAAACATCAGCACGCTGACAACCTGCCCACATCTCTCCACAGTGACAACCTGCCCACATCTCTCCACAGAGACAACCTGCCCACATCTCTCCTCAGTGACAACCTGCCCACATCTCTCCACACTGACAACCTTACCCACACCTCTCCACACTGACAACCTTACCCACACCTCTCCACACTGACAACCTGCCCACATCTCTCCAAGTCGAAAAAACGGACGTTCACAGTCGACAGTAGAATGTGAGTGCGGCACACGTGGTCTGTGTTGACAACTGCTACTGCACGTGGTCTGTGTTGACGACTGGTACTGCACGTGGTCTGTGTTGACGACTGCTGCTGTACGTGGTCTGTGCTGACGACTGCTACTGTACGTGGTCTGTGTTGACGACTGCTACTGTACGTGCGGCTCACGTGATCACCTCAACTGTGACAAAGAGACACTGTGGGCCATGACGTCAGCATCCTTCTCTTAATTACACTCGCCTGCCGTCCACGCCCTCCCTGCCCACCACCCACGCCCTCCCTGCCCGCTACCCACGTCCTCTTTGCCCATCACCCACGCCCTCCCTGCCCGTCACCTACGTCCTCGCTGTCTGTCACCCACACCTTCCCTGTCTGTCACCCAGGCCCTCCCTGCCTGACATCTAAGTCCCACCGCTCAGCACCCACGCCTTCCACTGCAAAATCCACGCCTTCTTCGCCACCCCCCCCCCATACTCCCTACCACTCACCTGTCAATGGTTATACCAGGGATAGACTCACCTGTCATGGGCACTGTCACGACTCACCTGCTATGGGCACTGTCCCGACTCACCTGTCACGGTTGCTACTATACAGACAGTGACCCCATATGATGACTGGCCTGGTCTGGCCCACACCCACACTGGTACTCACCTGGAAGAAAAAGAAAACAAGACTTAGAAGAATGAGAAGCAGTGGCATTGTATATACTTATGTGCATTCTAAGTATTTTTCGCCTCTGGCTGCAAAAACTATCATCATTATCATCATTGTTCTTCATAAGGCTAAATGTGTTCTGAATTTTTCCTGAAGAATACATTACAAATTATTATTTTCAATTAGAATAATCTTAAAATATTGCCACATTATATCACTGCACCTTAGTCTAATATCATGAAATAACAGAATCAACAGTATTCTAGCTGACTGTCGTGTTAACAAACCATGTAAAACCCACAGTACATGCTTTAGGATACAATTTCAAGTCTTTCTAACCAACTAATTTTGCTTCCTTGTCAAGGGTAATGTGCATGCAACTCTATGCGTATGAGCAAAGCATTAACGTGATTGAACAACATAGCCTGAAATGAACACAACTGAGAAGTAGAAACCGATACCCTTTGCAAGACCTGAAAATTCTTGACCAGCTTTGGTGAGCCCAATAGCATAGCTATGTGCAAATTTTTTAAGCATGGAAGCAATATCTAAACTTTCCTAATTATTGCAAACACTTGATTATTATGTAGGAGAGAAGAGTACAGACAATAATAGCTTATGCAATACAATGTAATGAAATAACTTCCTTTCCAAATGTCAAAACAAAAAGCTTGCATCACAGTATGGATATTTCTCCATGGGACCATTAAAGGCCCCACAGAAAAAATTAGAGCCCCACCCACGCCCACACAGCTGCCGCCCTTGTTGAATATGGACATAACAAGGTCGCCTACAAGTTACCACCATCTAAAACCCTTTACCAACTCACCCTCACCCCTTCTTGGTTTTTACATTCATTCCCATTATCAAAATGGATTTATATGATGCAGGGTAAGTAAGATTATGGGTGTATTTGTAAGCAAATGCATCCTAACAAGAACTGGTTTTCCAAAAATGAGCTGTCAGTTTGGAAGATGAATACATTAGTCCAAATGACTGCCTATAGGACTCTAATATAAAGTCATAAGAAAATTTCATAAAACCCTCTACCAAGAAGTCTACATTTCTATGAAAGTTTGAACAGCAAACTCCTGTAGAATCTGATTGTCAACAGGCAAATTCTGGAGCTGGTGCATACTAAGAACTGGACAGGTGATAACAGAGAACCTGCATCTCAAAGTACAGTGGCTGTGACTCCTGCTGACACTTTAAATTAGGATTACAAAGGAAGATCATGACCAGAAAATTCATAAAACTCTAAGTAGGCAAAACGATATTAATATTTTTCATGCAACTGCAACCTCTTTGTACATACTACATCTCCACTTCACAAATTACTTTGGGATGAGACGGTAAATGATTTTATGAGATAGGTGACTCATCAGAACTGTTGAGTAATCTCTACAAGGCCAACTACCACCACTGTGATGGTACCAAAAATGTGGGCATGAGGAAATAATTAACATTAAAATGAAGGGTCTTATGCTCCAATGCTGTTTTCAAGGAAACATCATTACATGGTTTAAAACCTCACCCAGCATCACTGCCAAGTTCATTTCTCAGCACATCACATCAAAGGTCTGTCACATAACTTCACAATAAGTTATTTATTGGAATTTAGTTTCATGTTTCTAAGACAACATCCGAATGAGAAGGTATTATGATTCTGACATTTTTCATGAAAATGCTCGTTATACCAGAGGGTTACCTTCACATCCAGTGTCAGGTATGATAAGATAAGGTAATAGTAGGCTTGGCTGGGTTATACTGAAATGCCAACAATAGCGTTTGCTAAAAGGGCATTATGCTGACATTTTCTCAATCCATTCCTAACATTTGAGTCCATTTTGTGAATGATTAAAAATACAGCTGTTGTACAGTGTAGCAAGTTCGTCACTGGTACAATGTAATTAAAATTTCTGATTTACAAATGTTCAAGAACAAACTTCAGTGGTTCTTCACAACATGGCCACCATGCATGTATGTGAACCCACTTTATTTACTTGGCTGCTGTGCCTCTTTTATCGAGCTATACTGTGAAAGGAACATAATGAATCCAGAAGGCAACGATTTCAAGCATTTCTTAAATCATACAACAATACTGAATATTATAGTGAAGAGGATATGAAGATCAAGGAAAGCATGGGGGTCACCAGGAATTAGCAAACACAGAAGAAGGTGTACACATGTAGAATCACCCAACTACACCTACAGACCAGGATTTACTTTAAGTTTGAATTATACACTTGATGAGAAATACCAGTGTTCTTGTTATTGTATCCTGCCACTGAGAAAAATGTTCACTGGAAATAGCATGTGCTGGATTCATCTGCATGCAAACAGTGGCTCAAAAACGAATATAACCACAATAGTCACATATTAAAAAAAATGAATTTCTGTAGTCACAGAAAAATTAAAGTTTTCATGGGTTACGTTAATTCAATAAGTGTTTCATCTATATTTACAACTAACCCCATGGTTTCCCTGATCTTCATACCCTTCCCCATTATCAATTAAGTATATGCTTTAGGATAGAAAGAAATATCCCAATCATGCTCCCCAATTTTTTGTCTCCACAGTAAATCTAACGTTCGATATCTTATTAGATTCCACTATCTATAAAGCTGTGGGATCAAGATAAAGCCTTAATTAATCATATAATTAAAGTTTAACCGTTCTACACATAGATATACTTGACATATTTTAAATTTAGCTTGAGTGCATTACGTAGGACTTTAGCCACATGGCAGTAATATGGTAACTTTGAACAAATTAACAGTGGTGAAATTTGGTTTGGAGCACGGTTTTCCATTATCCAATATAGATTAAGGCAGTTCATGTGATTATGATCCAAATACCACCTAATCAATCTCTGAAAATAGGGTTCGTGATAATTATATTCTACCACAAAAACCAATGAAACATTTCAAAGATCCATTCAAAAAAAAAGTCTGGGCTGCAAATAAAAAAAACCCGGCTGCAATACGTTTCACATGGTTGGAAACATAATTACCCAATTAGTACAATGTACCGAGAACTACTTGAATAGTTAGACATGATTAACATTTGTGGTGTACCACCGGTCAACAACATGCGCTCCTTAAGGTTATTCGTTTTCATAGAGCTCTACCTTTTAATCATAAGGGCTGTCAAGATATTCAAAATTCACAGTAGAAATGAAGAAACTTAAATGATCTTTAGCTCCACCAGTTATCACCATTTCTGTGTACTTTCAGGCCTCGGTCATGCTCTCTGGGAGTCAGAATCATATGGTAAAGCACTACAGATGTAGTGTAAATAATACTGCAAATATTTACGGAAGAAACTATCTGAAAGTCATAGATATTCAATATATTGTTTACTGAATATCTTTTAAACCCAAACCCCAACCAGCCTCTCATGTAACGTAGACCTCCATCAGTACACTTGTATCATATATTTATATTACGTCTCTCGTTTAGAGCAAATACGATTTACTACACATACACCACCAAAATTTTAACTAAATTATGTGTTTATCGTTGAAGCAATTACAAATTTGGATTGATTTACATATCTCTATACAAAACGAAATGTAGACGGGACCAAGTAGTGCTTCTCTCGACTTGGTGCAAGATAGTAAAATTATAAAATGCATGGTTGCCTAGTGACAGCACTAGGATCCCGTTCCTCGGTCCAGGAATAAAGTATTGAAATTAATTACGAAACAGATACATCTTTACATTTTTTTTAAACAATTGCATTATGTATCAGTCCTGAGAAATAAACCAGTTTAGTTTGAGTTATAGAACCAGATAATATCCTCGCTTACTAGGACCCACTGAGATTAATGAAAATAACGCCTTACAGGTATCTTTCATGTATTTATACATATAACTCATATTTTATGTATTTTAAAGGTATTCAGTCCCTAAATGGCGCAGTTTGTGATAGTGCCGAACAACCCCGTCTGACTCCTCCCACTTCGTCTTTCAGCCAACGAAAATCAGTGACTCGCAATCTCCGCCCACTACGAATCGGGCTCGAAGTTCCTCCTGGGTGCCGTAATTCCCTACATTATTGAAGACGTTATTAATGTAAGTATAATTTAATTATCAGGAGTTAATGCTCACCTAATTTGTGCAATATGCCAGGTAAATGCGACAAACATACATGAAATCTCGCCTTTTGGGTAATACATGGGAGGACGGTACAAGAATCACGAGACATTCGTAGGCGTAATTTCGTAAGGACTTCAAGAAAGCTAGAGGTTGTTACTACACGAATTAGAGGACCCGACACGAAAGATAACGATATATTTCCAGGAATGGGTGTGAGTTAGCCTCAACTGTTGGTTCTTGGTTCAATATTCACGTTTAGTAATAAAGCAGTGGTCACTTTGCCGACTAGTCGGCACCGGAGATGAACGCTATTTTACGAACTAGTTTATATTAATTTTCATCATCAGGTTGTCGACTTTTCTTACAGACGATTAAATTTTGTAATTATCGAGATTTATCACTGGAATGCTGATGAACAAATAGATAGTTCAGATATACTATATTGACTGAGGTCACGGAAGAACTGACACTCATTGCCATCTTGAAGTCTAAGCAAATTGTTGGACTACCAAGAAAGTCTAATCCACCAAACCTAATCCTTAATCGGCTGGGTCCCAGATCCTAGCCTACCTAAGCTAACCTTGGCCTAACACAACGCAATCCTAGTTACCGTAACCCTAGACTACCTAAACTAACCGTAGCCTACCTCAACTAGTACGAGCTTACCTCAACGTAGCCCCTGCGTACCTCAATTGACCATAACTTTCCTAGACTTGTATGAAGAAATCAGGCCCACCATAACATAACCCTAGTCTGTCTTAACCAAATTCTCATCGTAACTCTAGCTCACTTGTTACCTAGAGATGATAATACTGAGAAAAAAGGTAAAATAACGTTTGATCCAGCAATGCTGTTTGGTCGGCAAAATAACTACTATTTATTGATGTTTGACTAGGCATTACGGTTCGCTAATCATGTTGGCTCGAGAGATCTGTATTTGTTGAAGGATGTTGATTAGGGCTATACGAACTTCTATTATGATTTTGTCCATATCGCAAGTTATTTCCACTCATTAACTTAGAAGGTTGAAGAAAAATGTTACTTTCCAGCCGACGGGAGAGTATATTGTTTTCAGTACATTAGTTATATACCTCGACATCGCAACATGTAATTTAGATTGTGAAGTGATATATAAGATGATTTTATCCCAAGAAAATATATAATTTCTAATACAAGAAAATATATAAGAAATGAAGTAATGGTTCCCTCTGCTTATTAGGCTAGTTGTAATGGGAGACTGCAAGTTACTAGTAGAGAAAGTAAATGCAAGTCTCCACTGTTCTGGATGTTGGCAATGGACGACGCTGGTACTTGGGTCAATCCGGCACACCTTTAACTGTTCCTGGGCAGCGTGGGCGAGGACGTGGGCAGAAGGTGAGTGACACCACCAACGTGGCAAGTTTTCCACCACTGAGGCCAAGGCTGAAGGTGGTGATGGTGGGGTGGGTCAGCTAGTCGAGGGAAGGGCGCCAAAGGATAACACAATCTAAGTTCTGTCTTTCATCATCAGACTTGCAGGTCTAGAGATCATATCATCGTCAGAGACCGAAAACAAAGCAAACATTTTTAGTTATAAATGATAAGCTAACACGATTGCGAAATATGAAGCGATGTTGAACAAACAGTAAATATGTGAACTATATTATGGTTTTACCTAGCTTATACCTTGCATTAGTCAGGCTTTATTAAATTATGCACTTGTCTGATCAAAATATAGGGAGCACGTTGGATATTTCCCGTTTGACGACCGACTCAAGACTAGAAAGGAAAAGGTAGATAGAATAGTAAGTAAACCACTAGAGAACTTGTATCAACGGATTGAGCTGAGAGAAATTTAGATCCGGAAAGAAACAGGTAAGAGAGTTGTAGATGAATAGAAGCAGCAGCCACGGTAAGATGATGAACGCTTTCGCTGACGTGTTTAGATGTAAACACCAGTTTCTTTGAATTGGCTTGTATACTTTCCCTTGTTCCATTTGATGTTCTTATGGAATTTCTGATAAGTGAGGAGCGTTGAACCCATCCATGGAGCTACCAGTATATCATGCAATGTTGTGCATACTGACAGCGTTCCATGAATAGGAAATAATGATCTCATAGGACTTTCACCCGTGCCAGGGGTAGCCTAGCTCTTGCATCACTCAGAGCTGTTCGCCTACTCCCACGCTAACCTCGACACCCCCATTAACGCGACGCCAAATAATGCAGAATTTCTTTTTTACCATAACAGTTATGTCTCCAAATTGATATTGTAAAGGTTACACGACGTATCTGATGTTATATAGAGGTATGCAAAGCTAGACTTTAGAAGCGCAATACTTCTGGTTGCATTCAAAAGCTGGTTGATGGATCTGGTTCCTTATTCCCAATTAAACAATAAAGATCCAAAAGAATATCCCCTTCGGTTGGCTGGGGCCTGGCATTAGTGCTGGCAGAGGACAAATATTCCACGGCCGATGAGGCGACGGAGGGAGGGAGCCAACGGGCAGTTGGTCCACCAGCAAACCAGTTGGACCGCTCTTGCAGCCCACACTGCAACTGTACCATGAGACCCGCAGCCAAGAAGGTGATCTAGCTGCCTCTGAGGACCTGGAGGGAGTGGGCTTTATGAGCGGGAGGGAAGGGGAGACAGAATTTCCTCAGGACAAATCGTGTTCTTTTGACCTTTCTAAGTTGGAGAACAGTCCTCTGTTGTCATTTGGTAGAACATATGTATATGGTATCGGTCAAGGAAATCAAGGTGGTCGATACCATTTCTGACGAGCCAAGTAGCCATGGAGCGAGTAGAATGAGTTAATCCGAAGGGCAAATAAATGTACATTTTTTTCCCCTTTGACTAAGATGAAGTTGTGAAACAACGAGGGGGAAAAGGATGTATTACAGTCCCCAAAGACTTGTTATGACGTCTCACCGCTGTGTACCTCCGTGGGAGGGGAGATATAAGGCTTCTCACCTGCGCAAGGCCGTGAACGGTACCCAGCC
>JAUUEG010662211.1:0-13074 GCA_032361445.1 Panulirus gracilis
GAGGGTTTGGGGAAGATGAGGGTGTCGTGAAGCTGAGGGTGTTGTGAAGATGAGGGTGTTGTGAGGATGAGGGTGTGGTGAAGATGTAGTTTAGTAAGAATGAGGATGTAAAGATGATCATTTTTACTAGACTCATAATATAATTCAAGCTAGGCTCGACGCCGCCGGCAGAAGAAGCTAGTGAAAATTATGATGATGATAATAATAATAATAATAATAATAATAATAATAATAATAATAATAAACAACTTGGACGTTCCCCCAACCCGACCCTGGTGTGACCAGATCGAGGTTTGCTAAAGTGTGGTCATCCCACGAACACAGACAGTGAGGAGCGGACGAGGACGTTGTGGTTACCACGGCAGATGTTCCTCTCGACCTCTGAGAGGCTAGCCACTGACGGGACACACAGGCCAGCCAGCCAATATACATCATAGTCGAACTAATAATATAAAACAAAGAAAAGCCAAAAATATACATTCAAAGGCCATCCTGTGACATATAGGACGTTAACCAATAATGTACATCATGAGGCCAGTCAAGCTGAGTCGACTGCTTAGCATATCACAGGATATTAAGTGTAGGTGCAGAGGAACAGGCTGGTGCTTAACACAACGATCCATCTTAATGATGATAGACTCATCTAATAACTCGTGACCGATGAAACAAAGTAATCATACCTACTTTACCAACACTGGTATAACATTTGAGTTGCCGTTTCGAACCCTGAATGAAGCGAGTGACGAAGATTCGGTTAGTGGGTTACCATTATAGACCAATATTCAGATAATGAACCAATACTTTAATGAAGCCGTCCCGTCGAAGCAGCAGCTCCAGGCACGGCTACCACACGACACCCGCATTCAACACCACACCTGCCCAGGTGGGTCCAGGTTAAGGAGAGATTCTCCATGATAAAGATTCGTCAGGTTCCAGCTCGCCTCAGGCTGGCTGGATGTGCTGGACCGTTCCGAAACATTCAGTTCGAACCGCCAGCCATTTTGATCTTCGGAAGGACGACATTACAGTGAGTATTACCATGGTCTTCGACGTTTAGCGTGAGGGTTCGACACCCGCTCCCCAGCCCACTGTGCCACAGTCACAGTTCTGGATGTCCCTGAATCATGGAAATGATACGATATCAAAAATAAATCCTCTTCACACAAGCGTTCAACAACGACAACCAACTTATCTTGTATTCTACAATGACAAACAACCGGATGAAAGGTCTCGCTTTCATGATGAATAACAAATCCACGATTACAAATAACAAAAGTTATATGTAATCGAAAAATTCCCCAAGAAATACCCGCACATGTAACATCGTTTGACTCGTACATAATGAATTACGACAGAAATGATTGTAATCAAAGATCTACAAGAGAAATGTAATTAGGGTTAAAAAAAATGTATTTTTCTTGATGTATAATTTGACTTAAGATAACAGTAAAGACAAGTGGGTGGTAGGAGGAATATAAGAACCTGCTCATACTACAGGCAACGTTAGAGCGACTCTAAAGTGGCTGACCTTATCTCCGGATGCAGACCTTCGTTACGTGGCAGGTCAGGTCCTCGACCATGTGTTCCCGATGTCCCACATAACTAAACATGGATCTTACTCTACTGAACGGATCACAGACGCTTGAGACATCATGCTAAACACATCAGACATGCACGGACACGCCCGACTCATTAGTACCAGCATCGCACCGACAGCATAGGCATGCTAATGACGACAGGCAGGATGGTACACTTAATGGAATGTCAGGCAGTAGCCTGGCCCTCGAGAGGGGTCATGCGAGACACGACCACAACGTCAGGAGGAACAGTTCAACACACGTCACTACACATATGAACGAGGCATGATGGCAGACACTCGGCTTCCTCTGCATTAGATGGTCCGAACCTGGATATGTGGCATGAGAAGCCACCTCTCTCTCCCTCTCTCTCTCTCTCTCTCTCTCTCTCTCTCTCTCTCTGACAGACATGTTACAGAGAAGATATAAGCATGTCCCATCCCTTAGAGAGACACACTAACACCAACAGTTGCAAACAGAAGCCCTACTCATAACAACAAACATATGAAGACAAACAAGCGACCAGTGATGTTAAGAATCCCCACACGTTGATGCAGATCCGTCCTGAGGAGTGAAATATCCTGACTACATCACCAACATTACAGGATGCACTTTCCACACATACAGTCGCAATGGGTAGTCCGATATCAGAGACACCACCTCTGTGGGTCTCACCACACCGACCTCACCAAAGCTGCTCACAATGTCTACAATAACACACTCCTTAATAAAGCCATCAACACTGGTGTGTGGAGAAGTCTTCCCATATCCTGCAGACGTGATCAGCGAGCATCGTGAGGCTGTGCGTTTCCGAGAGACCATCTCCACCTTCCAGTCCCTCACCCGTGGCGTCCCACCTCCTCAGAAACCGACGCCCTGACGGATGATCCAAGTAGAGGGAGATACGATGACGTCTCTACCACTGGTGTCAGTGATGACATGAGTTCTCCCGTCTTAACAACTTCTAGAAAAGGACCACTGCCAACCACGTCATCATCAACCGAAAGAAGACTATCATTACCAACACCAGTCTTGCCTCCGACCAATTTCCACCGCCGCTGTTTCACTAGGCACCAGCCACCTCCAAGTTGATAAGCCCAACAACCTTTAGTCAGTAGCATTCTGGACGATAAAATCCACTGGGAAAAATGCAACGTTATCAACTCCAGCTGACCATTCTACAACCTCTATAAACTCAAGACAGACTCCCTTCACGTGAACCCAAGAACATCTTCACAACATTCATTCTTCGTAAACTCACCCTATTCCTAACCGATCTGGTCTTCCTCCCTCTACAACAAGGGCGACTAGAAAAGGTGTATATGAGGGCATTCAGGATCACCCTTGGTCCCTCTTACATCCCCCATCAAGAGGAGCTAAACACACTGGTCCTCTCAAGATCTCTCCAGCTACCACTTGGGCCTTACCCGATGGCTCGCGAGGAATCTACTGCGCCATCCTCGCCAGTGTCACCTCCTGTCATCAGATATCCCCTCGTTCCCGAGTTGTAGCTTGGCACCACATCCGCATCGAGGACATTCAAGAACGTACAGACCAATAAAGAAAAGCCACATACTAAGCAATGTATATATGATTCACAAACATTGACGTTTATGTTGAGAATGTCAATATAACAACCTCTATCCTCGGTATTACTCCACTCTCTATAAGGTGTGTATTTTCTCTCGGTATTTTCAAACTTTAGTTGTAGTTTACTCAATACTAACAGTCTGGCTGGCCCTCCCGGGACCTCATCTGC
This sequence comes from Panulirus gracilis, assembly GCA_032361445.1. Classification (NCBI taxonomy): domain Eukaryota; kingdom Metazoa; phylum Arthropoda; class Malacostraca; order Decapoda; family Palinuridae; genus Panulirus; species Panulirus gracilis. The sequence goes on from JAUUEG010662211.1 coordinate 3,337, forward strand.
TCGCTCCTGTGGAGGGCTACTACACCCTCCCTCACCACCAACACGCCCTCCCATCCTGGCCACCACACTCTCCCTCACCATCACCACTTCGCTCATCCCAGCTTACCACACTCTCCCTCCCTAGCCCTACACTCTTCCTTATCTCCATCACTTCGTCTCTACCAGGCCACCACTCTCTCACCACCAAAGCTCCCGCCTTCCGTGGCCAACATACCCTGAACGGCGGAACGACATAGTTAAATGGTCTCAAACACTTATTCCCGCCATTTTTCCATTCTTCATACCTCCCATATGCTGACACAACCTTCCTGCTCAACATCAAAACATTTTCCTAAAAATATATCACCCCAGCACCGGCAATGTCTATCCTGCTAAGGAAATGGGTGAATTACTGGCTGTGTATGGATGCTATTATCGTACGTTTGGCAACTTCCTCGGCTTGTCTACAACTGGCAGGAAGGTACGCTCCTCAGGCAGGCAGGGAGTATGGCAGGGAGGTACAGGTCAGTAAAGTAAATCGGCAGGCAGGGTGACGGGAAGATGCAGGCCCGTAAGGTAGACAGGGAGGGTGGCAGGAAGGTGCAGGCCCGTCAGGCAGGTAGACAGATAGGGAGGGTGGCAGGAAGGTGCAGGAGGCAGGAGCCACAACATCACCCGCCCCACCACCCGACTCTTCCCCTGTCATGCCCTTTTCCGCATTGCTAGACGACGTCCGTGGGAGCCGTGCTCCGCGGAAATGCCACCCTCCGCCTGCTGCTGGCGGCTGCCAGGGTCTGCTCGACGCCCGTGGTGCTGGCCGCCCCGCACGCACGTGCCACGCGGTCCTCATTATCACACACACACACCTTCCCGGTTGCCTCTCCACCCAATGGGCTTAGTAGCATCGAGCATGGTTGTCACACCCACTTCCTCAACACGTCTGCAGTTTACGCAAATAACTAACGCATCTCTAAACCATTCAACCATCAATATATCTATTCCGAAAAGACTTTTATCACGACCACATAAACATATCTATTTTGTCGACTCGCATATCATCAGATTCCTTCTCATCACTGACATGAACAAGAGCTGTTCTTCCTAGCCACACGACCCCACGTTCTTCCTCTTCTTCCCCCTCACCCTTCCCCTCATACACCTCCTCCCCTCACCCACCGCCTTCATCAGTCACAAGGGGAAGGTGTGTGGGATGGGGGAAGGCATGATGAGCCTCACCGGGTAGCAGATCATCCTCCGCTCCGCTGTATTGTTCACCTTGTTCATTGTACAACCCCTACTGTACACCACACTGTGTACATCTTGCCATGTACACCACGCCATGGAGCAGCAACATGGGTGACGGTGTTGAGTGTAGTGAGGGGACTGTACTGCCGACGGTAGACACAGGTTCATGTTCACAAAGAAGGCTGTGTGTGTGTGTGTGTGTGTGTGTGTGTGTGTGTGTGTGTGTGTATGTGCTCGTATGTGCGTGCCCTGTGTGTGTACTGTACTGGGAGGGAGTTTTACACGCGTGGGGCCCCATCTCCTGAAGGTTCTCTATCGTATAATCATTTCAAAACTCCCGTATTTTGTCCATATTTGCCACATCCTCTTTCACTTTATACCATTTCCTCCATCACTCTTATACTGTACTCGTAATTCCTTACATTCCATCTCGACAAGTTTCTCGCTCAATTTCATGTTATTCTTTCGTTTTCTTATCCTTGTCTGTTTAATTTCCCATAGTGGGATTTTGGCTGTAGGATAGGGATGATGCCAACTTCCAAGTCGTACACACACACACACACACACAGGCTAACAAAAGAGAAAAGCTAAGCTTATTTACCAAAAGGAAATAATCTTATCAAGACCTTCTTTCACTTTCTTTTATCCACATTACGTTTGCTCGAATTGAATTTCATTAAATATGCCACCAGTCATTGGTGTCAGTCTGGGTTCACTTGCAAGTTCATGCAGTCCTGCTCACTCTGGCCTTCCATTATGGTCTTTGCATCATCTACGAACATATTCAGGTAGGAGCCATTGACTTCTGCCAAGTCATTTACACAGTTTAGAATTGGTAGCGGTCCTAGAACACAACCCCTGCGGCAGTCCACTGGTGAATTCACAACCCCTTAACTGACATGTCCTTTGTTCCCTTTCATCAAGATAACCTGTCTATTTAAGGAGTGTTCTCTTAATTCCTACCTGGTTATCAAGCTACTTAATCAGCCTCTTGCGTTTGAGGCAAATGCTTTCTGGCAGTTTAGATACAAACAATACACTTTGCCTTTCCCTTTTGTATGTGTTCATTCTCTTGTGGAAATATAAGAACTTCGTTACACATGGTCTCCTTTTCGTAGAAAAGTGTTATCCATCACCTGGGTAATTTCTCCTTTGTAGAAAGTCGTCCATTTGTTTTTGGATTATAGTTTCCAGTACCTTACAGGCCACATTCGTTAGGGATACTCGTTTGTAGTTCAGCTCCTCTGCTCTGTATAGTTTCTTATACACTTGTCATATGACGTTTGCTCTTTTCCATTCCCTTGACACTTTTGCCTTCCTCCAGTGACATCTTAAATAGTATTTCCAGAGGTCTGCCTAATGGATCTGCACAAATCTTCAGCACATATGGTGAAATTTTGAGAACCTTGAACCTTGTTTGGGTCAAGACAATTTACTTCAACAGTTTTTTCTAGATATCTCATTGTTGTGTAAAATCTCCCATTTCATGTTACTACAGATGGGACTTTAGTCTTCCTATGTGAAAGCCTTTTGAACTTGATTCTTCACATATATTTACATTCCCTACAACTCTGTCCTCTGAATCTCTTAGCTTGATTACCTTCTTAACTGACAGTTTACTGCCGACGAATTTATGGAAAAGTTATGGAGTTTCTCCTACTATGACCACAATTTTCTTTTCAAAGATTCTCTTCCTTTTTATCCTGGTATGATTAATCGCACCTTGTTCTCTTCTACCATGCATATGCTGGATGTGAAGTCTCGCCTGTATCTTCCCTACCTCGCATCTCGATCCTCTTTCGCTATTTCACGTCTTTGATCAAATCATTCTCCTCTCGTTCTTAACTTTTCCTCTGTATTTGAGGCTAGAAGTACCCGTGTTCCTACTCCTTCCTGTAAATTTAAATCTCGCCGTATATGCCTTGGTTCTTGGCTACTAAACTTCGTTTCCCAGTATTCCTAAAGAAATTGTTGTTTGTGTAATTTCTACAATTGTGTGTCAAGTCCTGTCTTATCTCTGCTCTATTGTCTTCCTCGTATACCAATAAACTAAAGTATTACTAAGTCGCTTTTTCCACTTCGTGTATCATACATATTTTCAATATTCATGCTAGTGTGTGTGTGTGTGTGTGTGTGTGTGTGTCGTTACTGTTTGTGTGTTAAAATGGGAGAATTTTACATTCGTGTCGCCACTTCTATTAACTTTGTAAATATGTAACTTGTCTTCACCCTTATGTACATGCACACATGAACACACTTTAGGCCCGAGGTAGGATGGTCATCAAAACTAAGATATGAAACAGTAACACGTACATGTCTCGGATGTGTGGTTTCGGGCGGGTAAATGACTGGTGAGGCGGCTATATCGTGCTTCTCGGGGTACATTCGTATTTGTTTTGTCAGTACTGTGTTTGTCGGAGGTTAGGGTCCTGCAAATATTTTCTTCCTTGTCTGACAATTTACCCACTTCTTGTTCCAGTGGTGTTGACTAATTTCCATTTTTAGAAAGGACTTTACGTTCTTCTGATAATCTAGAACGAAGAACTGGAAAGGTTTTGCACATTCTCGTCCTCTGCTCTCTCGCCTCTCCTTCCTGCTGTCTCCTCTGCTCTCTACTTTAACCTGTTGATGAGTCCCTCTGGATACTTTGATTTACAGAAGGCCTCAATAGTGTACCTGAACCCATCCTTTTTATATTCCTCGCTCCAGATCCTGATCAGTCGTAGAAAGGATCCATGCATTACACCTGCTTCGGTCCTCTTACCCAGCGACGACAAGAAGGGTAGGAAATCATTACGGTCTGTTGGCTATCTATAGACTGAGAGCCTCCTCGGCCCTCCTAGTATATTGTGTGCCTAGGAATGATAGTTTAATTTTCTTCCAGTTCCACTATGAAATGGATGGTTCTTTTTTGCGAAAGGAGATTGATGACACGAAGTTGGTCTTTCCCTTTGTTGGTTTTGGAACGTTCTGTTTTGAAGGGGAGGAGTATAGACGACCATAGTGGATTGGCTATGGGGAGGATTATAGACGGCCATAAGGGATTGGCTGTGGGGAGGATTGTAGATGACCATAAGGGATTGGCTGTGGGAGGAGTATAGACGACCATAGGGGATTGGCTGTGGGAGGAGTATAGACGACCATAGGGGATTGGCTGTAGGGAGGAGTATAGACGACCATAGGGGATTTTGGCATGCCTACAGATGGAGGCACTTGAAACACGGGTACAAAAGAATACTGGGAAGAGGCTCTTCATTGTGGATGTGTGTGAATGCCACCATAGCAGTAGACTCAGGATGCTAAACTACGTTGACAAAATCCAGTTCAGGGTGGAAATGGAGTTGAATAAAAAGATTCCTTTTATGTATATTAATTTAGTTTTTCGTTTACGGTAAAACGTTGACAGAATTAGCACAGTTGGACTGGTAAGGACACGTATTTACATTCCACTAATGAGTAAAGGAAAATGGAATCCGGATTTACGTAAGCGTTGCTCCCACGAACATTTTGAACGACGTCAAGGATGAGCAGTAGGAACGAGCGGCAACAACTGGCTCGTATCGCAAACATCCTTCCTCGTGTAACACAGTCGTAAACATCCCAAATCACAGTCCACACCCTTGGGCATCCCACATAAACATCCCACATTGCCGTCCATACTCACGAACATTCTATACCCATCAAACATTTCACATCTCGGCCCCACACACGTGCCACATCCCAGCCCTATACCCACACACGTGCCACATCTCAGCCCTACACCTACACACGTGCCACATCTCAGCCCTACACCCACACACATGCCACATCTCAGCCCTATACCCACACACATGCCACATCTCGGCCCTAAACCCAACCACATGCCATATCTCGGCCCACACTCGCCAAACATCCCATATCCCTCGAACGTTCCACACCCCCCGACCCAAGCCAGATCCATCAGTGTTTACAATCATATCTCACGCTCAGTACGACGGCCTTTTAAGTAAACCATCGATGGACTAGGAAATCACTCCTGCAGCCTCTCTACCTCCGCTGGAGCAGGGACACACCAGGGCCGAGGTGGAGGTGGCTGAAATGTGGGGGTGAGTGGTAGGGCCGCCGCCCTGCCCTACACGCCTCACAGCAAACCCGACAAGGAAGACCTGACAGCTCTCTCTCCCCGTCCCCCAGACCCTCTCTCCCTCACAGGGGATTTCACTGATGAGGAATGGCAACCTCGTGAGGGCCTGAGTGCGCGGCTGGATCTGGCCAACACACGCTCTGGCGGCCACAGGACCCACCAGGACTCCAAACACACAGGAGCTACAGAGATCAACACGGTGACTGGAAGCGGCTCTTCATTATATGATGCAGGCTTTCAGTGAAGCGGTTCTTCATTATATGATGCAGGCTTTCAGTGAAGCGGTTCTTCATTATATGGTGCAGGCTTTCAGTGAAGCGGTTCTTCATTATATGGTGCAGGCTTTCAGTGAAGCGGCTCTTCATTATATGAGGCAGGCTTTTGGTACCGGTGCATCCATTATTACTTCTATTCTCTAGCGGGAAAAAGATTGACATCTGTGTTCCTGAAGAGCTTGAGAAATTCATGCTTTAGTTGTACTCGATATGGAAGCAAAATGTAACGAAAAATCTGCGCATTTTTAATACAAGTTCGCAAATAAACAGATACAGTGGCCAGTAGGTAAACAGTACACAACAGAGGCATAAGGGAAGTGGTGGTAACGAAGGAATCGTGACAACGGCAAATGAAAAGGTTATCTTGAAAGGCGCAGAGGTCAGCGCGCATGACTCAGAATTCAACTTTTAGGGCATTCGAGGTCAACCCGAAAGTTAGTGTGGACTTCTAGGTCAAGTTGCAAAGGTTAGCGTGGGAGTTAATGTAGTGGTCCTAGAAGTTAGAGGTCAGCTTACAGGGTACAGAGGTCTTCATTATCACATAGCAGGAAAAAGGTTCTTTTTGTCTATATTTCCAGAGCCGTTAGTATCACTTGGGTGGAACACTATCAAGACCTCTTGCCTTTCCACAACACACGAGAGTCACTGAGAAGTCTTGCCATCTCTTGGGATGCACTTCTGGTGTCTCATCCTTTCCTTTTCTCCTTTTTTCCACGATCCTCTTCCTCCCTCTGTTTACCTCGATTGTCAGTGTCCTCCTTTCTCCTCTCCTCGTCCTTCTTATGCCTCTTCCTTTCCCTGACCTTTTTCTTTTCCCCCATTTCTTCACTCCTCCTCCACCAAAGCCTCGTCGTTGCCTTCCCCCCCTCTCCTGGTAAGCAAGTCTCTTTCCCCTTTGATCTTGGATATGCGTGACGAAATTGAATTACAGTGTTTCTGTCGAGTTGCCCTAATTCTCCCTCTGAGGTAACGTCATACTTAGCCTCAAATAAGAGGCACTTAACTCCAGGTAGATTTTTTTCTTTCTTTTAACTACAGACGAAAAATGCTTGGAGGTCGCGTAGCTCCCATCACGCTGGTCAAGTTATGAGTCTAATGGGTCGTAATTGACTAAGAATGTGTTTTCAGGTCGTTGTTTACAGCTTGGCGTCAGACGAGGTCGCCTGTCGTAACGCCAGTAGAGAGAGGTTCAACCATTGATTTTCCTGAAGGTTAGTCCATGGTTGATGTGGGTTAGTCATCGTTGCGTTGTTAAGGCTGTCATTAGTCTACAAGTGGCGTCACGGTTCGTGTTGGATGACGTATATGATCTTCCTGGAACGCCTTTTCATCATGTATGAAATATTTGAGAGGTAATTGCTCTTGGGCAAATAGACGGGAAGTAACAGAGACATTAGATGAGAACAGCCAGCAAAGAGAGTGTGAGCAGCTAAAGAAAAGTGGAAAGCTGACAACAAAAAGAAAAAGATAAGATGGCATAGACAAAATAAGGCTGAAAGCAAGGGGGAGGAGTCCGCTGCTTTTTTTTTTCTTTCCTGGGACGTGGTACACAGGGTCACAAGATATACTGGTGGTGTCTGCCTCTGGTTAAAAGCCATCCCCCGAGGACTTGATATTTTGTGAGGTTGAATTACCGTCGCAGTTATAGCGATGTGGACCACAGGACCAAGAGTAGAATAGATATAGAATAAAAAAGGAAGATATTTCACATATGGAGAAAGAAACTCTGATTTTGACTTGTATCTATTTTTTTTTTTTTCCTGTAACATTTGTGCATCACAGATTGTCGTTTAGGATGGGGAATGGTAGTTACAATACCATTATCTAAGTTGTGATTCTTTGACATTCGTTGATCTTATGCACAATGCGTTTGTAGACGAAGAAGATGTTAGAAGATACACATTAGAACATTTGTTTTCCCTTAATTATTCTCGTATGTGGTAAGACGAGTTGCAGCGAATCGGATGTGGTGTCGTACTCGTTAACTGAACGTCCCAGTGCGAACCAAGAGCCGGGTAAGATATGTCTTATCCTTCGTATCACTTGCGAACATCTCGTTCATCAGACCAACTTCAGACGAGTTGAAATATCAGTCATCATACGGGAAGCAAAAATCATTGTCATCGGGTACATCAGTGTTTCCGTTCAGTCACTCTGTTCAGATATCGGAAATTGTTCTCTTCCGGACATCGAGTACTTACACGGACGCGTTTGGAAGTCGTTGTCAACTTGTCACATAGGAAGTCTTTCGTAAAATGACTCTTTCAGAATACCTTGTATTTAAGACTGTGGCAACACTCTGAGTCGAGCCGTGTTTGAACCAGTGAACTGCTTCGACTCGCTTGGTCTCGAGCTTGACATGCGTTCACACTGTAACCAGCTTTCATCAGGTGGATGAATTGAACACTATTAAAACCAGCTCGACTCGCCCGGTGTCGAACTCGAGATTATACGGTACGTGACTCTGAAAGCTGCCTAGCTGATGAGTCGAACAGCGTTTGAATCGGTGAACCAGTTTGACTCGACTCTATATACAGTTGCCAGCTTCCACCAGACTGTATCTGATAGTCTTTGAGGTGCAGCAGATTTGGCTCTAGCGTAGTTCATTACTAAGGATCATCTTGGGGCAGTTGATCACGCCTTTGTAAACCTTGCGTACTCTTCGGAATTAGGATGTTGTGTCTCGGTAATTCAAGCGAAACTTTGAAGTTGTTAAGCAAGTTCGTTCATAAGGTTTGCCCAGATTTATCTTTCCCCGTCTTCATGTTTCTGGAAAGTTTCTAAGTATTACTGAGGTGTTGGAATTCGTGCTGGATTCCATTTGAGAGAGAGAGAGAGAGAGAGAGAGAGAGAGAGAGAGGGAGAGAGAGAGAGAGAGAGAGAGAGAGAGAGAGGAACTTCAGGGACAGAACGTCAGCCGGTGGGACGGAGCGTCAGGCCGTCAGCCCAGCGGGACAGAGCGTCAGCTTGCCAGTCTCAGTGGGACAGGACGTCAGCTCCTCCTAGTTCCTCCCTCCCTCCCTCTCCTCATCACACTTCCATCTCTAGAGTAATCAGGCGTCATGAATCGGAGCAACACAGAGCTAACCGACATCCTTCCCAGCGGACCACCTCGCTAGGCCCGAGGCACTGGGACTTCGAGCCTAACGGCCGGATCAACAAGGAGGTTGCGGGGATAAACAGTCGACGACAATTACTCTAAATCGTGTCTTCATATTGTTGTGGCTCTTGTTGACACGCACAATGTTTGCGGCTCCGGAGCGGCCCGCCTGACGCACGTGGGGGGAACAACGCGCTAGATTACTTGGGGGGGGGGGGATTAATTCCTTCAGAGCGACAGCAGACGGTAACCTGAGAGCGAAGCGACGGTAACGATAATCTTGAGCATAAATGTACGATGGTTTGAGAACTGACGACGGTACGATACTCTGAGCTCGAGGGTACGATACCTTGAGAACGAACGATGGTACGATGCCTTAAGCACGAAGGTACGATACCTTGAGAACGAACGATGGTACGATGCCTTAAGCACGAAGGTACGATACCTTGAGAACGGACGATGGTATGATACTCTGAGCACGAAGGTACGATACCTTGAGAACGAACGACGGTACGATACCTTAAGCACGAAGGTACGTTGCCTTAAGTACACGAAGGTTCAACACCTGGAGCACGACGGTACAACACCTTTTAATCACGACGTTATAAGAAGCGTGGAAGCACGACTCTCGGGTATATAACCTCTGATCTCATCTTTAAGGGTCGGGTCCAGGATCATAACCAAAGGTTGTACCGTTGTGCCCAAGGGTCGCATACATCGTGCTCGGGAGATGGAGGAGCCTCCTGGTGTAATTTGACCTCGTAAAGTCTTGTGCTTCGAGACGAAAACGTACCGTGGGTGGGTTGGGGGTTGGTGTGGGTGGGTTGGGGGTGGTGTGGGTGGGTTTTGGGGTGGGGAGAGGGGGGGGGATGTTGGAAGAAGAGGAGGAAAGTCTTGGAATTACACGCAGGAAAAAAAATTTGCCGAGTTAAAAAAAAAAAAAAGAAAAATATTCGCCTAAGTTTGGCTTATTCACGAGGAAACGGGAGGAGAGAGAGAGAGAGAGAGAGAGAGAG
>JAUUEG010662321.1:277-13073 GCA_032361445.1 Panulirus gracilis
CTTGAAGACTATCAGGATGAACCACACTTTATTCTGTCAACTTATTGCTTGGGTACTGTAGTTTATGTCTTTGTAGGAAATTGACCAATTAGTCCTTAGTCATTCTCCCTCTCAAATCTAAGAACAAGTAGCATAAACAAATTTGGAAACTGTTGATTTCACCTCTTGTGCATTTTAGTGTTCAACAACCAACAGGATTTGAAGCATTCACCAGCAGTGGTTCATTCCTTTTGTTATCACTCAAAAGCATCTTCTCCAGCTTCTTGTTGGTCTGTTTATGTACTGGAAAGAGTTTCACGAAACATAGTCATTTGATCTGTAGCACTTTGCGGTAGGAACACTTTGTTTAGATTGTTTTGGTTTGTCTTGAGCATCACAAGGATTTTGCACTGTTCACACTATAGCAACAGATCTTGGACAGTATTATCAGGCTTCACTGCATCTCGCATTACCCTTTTGATCATAATATCTCGGTCATAACAATATGGAAAATACAGCTATATCTATATTAGCCCTAATATAAGCACTTGAGATATGAAAAATAGTTTTGTATATTTTTTCAGAAGTTGAAGTTTCCTCATATGAAATGTCATTTTATTTTATTTTTCAATTCCTGATGGATATGCCAGCTTGCCATTAAGAACTTGCTAGCATTAAGTGTATGGTAGAGCGGTCCCTTTTCTCTGACCGCAAACCACCAGGAACACATGGGCAGTTGAGGCATCCTTTCACAACCCGTTTCAAAAATGTCACCTGGAGTCCTCTCTTCCTCTCCTGTAGTTTACCAAAGTTGAATGGATGCAGTAAAGTAAAGGTCTTAACAGCTGGTAATGGAGCAAGGCTGAACAGTTTACGGATCATCCCTGTAAGGTTGGAAGAGCGAGGGGGCTGAGTTTGTTTTATGTGGAGGGGATCCAGGCCGCCCTAGTGACCCCCCGGAGGTGGTGTGGGTGGTGGCAGGTGCGGGATTGTTGCTGACGCTGCTGTTGGCGGTAGGCGATGAGGTGGTGATGGGCGTAGTGTCTAACGTGGGCGTGAGGGCATGGGACAAAGGCAGGGTGGGGTAGAGCAGACCACATACACAAGAATCACCACCAACTTTTGGAGAGTCTCGCAATGGGCACGTAGCCAGGTGACCGCCTAATAATGGGCGTGGTGATACGGGTGTGGGTGTGAGGGGGGAAGAAGGAAGGGCAGTGGGCACCTCATGTGGGCGCAACTCCCCAGGTCTGAGGTAGGGAGAAGAGAGCAGACCCGGGTGAGGGCGTGGGTATGGGGCGAAGCGGGTCAGTGTTGGTGTGGGGGAGGGGACACTGTAGCCCAGGGCCGGGGCACCTCCAGCCTGGGCAGCTGCGGCAGCAGCAGCGGCGGCCCAGGGAGAGGCAGGGGCGAGGGATGGCGGCAGGTAAGGAGGGTAGGCACCCGTGGCAGCGGCAGCATGTAGGAGGTAGGCAGCCAGGGTGGGGTCAGCGTAGGGCCAGGCCAGGGCCAGCCGTTGCCGCTTGTCCTTCATCCGTCGGTTCTGGAACCACACCTGCCGGGACACACCTGTTAACACCAGTACCTTACCGACTGAGACACACCTATTAACACCAGTACCACTTGATTATACTGGTACCACACCTGCCGGGACACATCTTTAACAACAGTACCACACCTGTTAACTTCCTGGCTGCCAGGACTACCACCTGCTTGCAACAGCTCTTATGTTATCAGCTGCTGACGCCACAGTACTCTATGTAACATAATCACGCTACACCAGTCTCAACATTTTTTTCAGAATGTGGATTATTGCATGACGGATACAGTCCATCATGAGAAGAGACCTCGTCAATTAGTGCATTTTAACTGTCATCATAAAGTTGTAAATACATTATTGAAATTGTGTATCAAATGACTCCCAGGAAAAAACTGGGTAGGTCAAAATAAAGGACATCTAGCTTTTGGAAAAGAAAAATGCTGGTATAATACCCCGTGTCTGCAGATGCCTATGAACTTGAGCTCAACCAACTTGACATAGCGTATAAACTTTCATCTTACCAAAGTTTGAAACTACTTCTGCCAAGGAATGTAATGAACTCATCATGAGAAACTGCAAGGTGTGTTAGTATGTAAGTACATGAAAGAATCTGATTATAAAAAACAATCTAATGTTTCAGTAGAGCAGCAAAATGTTTCTTGCTTTGACAGAGCCGTAAATAAATTTACCATTATATTTATCGTTCTATAACTTGAATAATGGACAAAGTGACGTATGTATAAGACCATGTGATGTTTTATGGAAAACGAGTCTTTATTCCTCTACCCGTTGATCCTGAAGGTAATGGGGGAGAGGGTTAGTATCAGTGAGGGGAAGGACAGGGTCGTGGCACTAGTGCAGGGGGGGAGAGGGCTAGAACAGTGCCATCATCGTCGGTGTGCACTGACCTTGATGGTGGACTCCGGCAGGTTGAGCTCTTGGGCCAATTCGCAGCGCCTCGGGCGACTCACGTAGTTCTCCTTGTAGAACTCTTTCTCCAGGCGGGCGATCTGTTCCCTTGTGAAGGCCGTTCTGTACCGCCGGATCTCTGCCGCTGCTTGGCTTGTGGGAGGCGGCTGCGGCGGCGTCGTCGTCTGCTGCTGCTGCTGCTGTTGCTGCTGTGGTGGCTGCTGGTGCTGTTGCGTCGCTGGTTGTAAGCCCCCACCAGACCCTGAGATGGCGGGGCCCTTACTGGATAAGTCCTCGTCTCCACCTTTAAGAAGGAAAGAAACCTTAACACCCATGCCCAACACCCGCTTATTCTACATTCTAGTGCATTACTGAAAATACACCGACCTCAAATAATGTATTTACTCATCTTTCCCGCAATGATCATGAAATATACTGGCCCTGTGGTCATGCGATACCGAGACAGATAAGATGTATTTACAATAACAATATCCACAAAAAAACCTTCATTTCGTATAACAGAACTTTTATTCAACTACCAAACGTGCTAGAAATAAAAAGAAACACGATTAGTGAATCCGGAGTTTAAAATTTTTCGTATGTTTAAAAATTGTAGAAAATAATGAATCTGGTTCTGGTAAATGAAAGAACCTCTTGTTAACTATCGATTTATTTATTAAAGCGCTTGTCCTCTCGTTGGTGGTGTGTGTTTGCCTCGACTACGTTGGGCTTATATCTTCTTGTGTATATTACACCAAAAAGAAATACGTATTCAGCAAATTGAAATATCACAAAAGATGGGAGGAACACGGTTGTCTCCACCTTAAAGTGATTTTTTTCATTCTTGGTATTACTAAAAGACGTGCAGTGAAGCTGAGGACAGTGACTTAACCTATATCGTGTTCATACAGTCACTATATGTATCGTTTCTTCACGGTAATATATCATTAGTATTCCCAATGTAAGAAAAAGAACAGTTTACCTATTTCATAGACAGAATCGATGGACATTCGAAATTGCCTTTTCCTTTTCTCCCTCACATTTCATGAAGGAACTGCTGTATTTTCAGGAATCTCAATCAGAGAAGATTCTGTACAACGCTTTTCCTGCAGGACCAGTGGATAGCCCTGCAGGACCAGTGGGTGCTCCTGCATGACTAGTGGATGGTCTTGCAGGACCATTCAGTAGTTTTGTGGTTTGATAAACGTAACTCGCTGAAAAGTTTATGTAAAATTATCATCTTATTTCACTCTGATTTTGTGGCGAATATTCTTATGTAGAATGTGCTCTGCTTCACCTCGTCTTGCCGGAGGCACTTCTCTGAGGGGGACATTCCTCTGCGGGAGACGCTGCAGGAGGCAGTCCTCCGTTGGAGACACTGCAAAAGGCACTCTTCTGCATGCGGAACCCCTCTGCAGGAGGTTCCCATCTGGCCTTTCATGGGACTAGGTCGACGACCGCCGTCATAAGGAGTCATCTTTGAACTATCGAAAGCTTACCCGCCTCTGAGTGCCTTGGATTCGTTTGCACTTAGCGCGGAGTGCCTTGCTTTGATTGGCGATTAATTCTTACATGGATTACCAACAAACGTGGCAAATGTAACGTACGTTTAAGAATGAGTCAACACTAGATATGCAAAACAAAATGACTATCATAAAGGTGACATGATTCTAATTTAGAATAGCCATACAAAATAAAACGACATAAAATGCTAACAAATGAAGTTCAACACCACTAAGAGAAGAGCACAAACAGAGAAATGAACACAAGAGATACGATAAAGAAACGACCAGGATTTGACTGGAAGAAGATCAGCAGAAGTTATAGATGATTTGCCTTGGTTGATGATCTCTGGCAGGCGGTCGGAGCAGCCACCACCACCCCGGCTCAGCCGTGACGGAAGACGCGGGTTGTTGGGGCAGACGTGGGAGTTGCAACCAGGTGCTGGCTCACAGCGAGGGGATGGTAGGTAATGGGGGTAGGTGCCGATGGTGGTGGCAGGGTCAGAAGTGGTGGCAGTGCTGGTAGTGGTGGCAGGCCTGGTGGTAGTAGTGGTGGCAGGCCGCCCCGCCAGACACAACAGCAGGCCCGTGTCACAACAGGCCCCGGCCCGGGCTTTGATCACCGTCTTATCTACTGAGCCAATTGCGGCCTCGTGAACCGCTCTCAGATTTGTTTACAAACACTCAATTAACGAACCTCTCCCGGGGTTCGCTTCCTCCCTTTGGAATTCCAATATTATTTGCATCATATGACATGTAATTGATTCTGAGGCTAATGGGCTTCTTCCATTATAGGGGTCCTTAAATGATGCCCTAATGGACAAGGTGTTGCACACTTTAATTTCATTAGAAAATATGAAGTAAAGTTTCTCGTGGTTTGCATGGATTAAACAGTGAAACATTCTGACCGATACGTATGAGCAGATTGGTCGAGCCCGAAATATATCTATTGCCTGAACTCATCCTCATGGTCAGCAGCGATGCTTATATTAGCTGCGAAACAAACCTACTAATTTGTAAAGTTTACTGAGGAATACAAGGCAGATATACATAGGGCATCATGAAACTTCTCTGTTAACAAATGAGAATTGTATTTTTTTTTTTAAACGAACTTTCATGTTTCTTGATCGCTTGTGTCTTAAGGATTCAAGACGATTGAAAATTCCATAAATATTTACTTATTCTTCCCAGTCGCGTTTATGGCATTTTGCTGGACGTTTATTTGGTTCTCTAATGAAAAAAAGAATTTGGTTGGTGAGTGGTGTCGATGGCATCACTTGGCCAATATTGATTCAGATCCTCACTCCATGTTAGTCTCTTGGTTTTGACTTGTTTAACATTTTTCACACTTCTGCCAATATTGGTTAATGGTAACAACCCATCTTGCTCCTCAGTTCGATGTTGATATAGTTGCCATATCCATATTCTGACCAATCATGGGTACGTTTTGATGAAGCACCACCGGAGTGTTCGTTTTTTCAAGAGAGGTGTACCGCCAGCACCTACACTGTAAACACCACAAAACAGCACGAACGATTAGTGACTAAACCAGTCTGTTCATACGTAGGAGAAACAGCCCAGAAATTGTGGCAGGGACTTGAAGACAACGATGATACAAACTACAGGCAAATCCGAGATCTGGACACCAGTACAAACATGGAACATGCTTGGTTCATTCGAAGCCTCAGAGCACTCGGGGAGGCTCCAGCCATCCATCGATGTACACAATGAACGATGTTTAGCTTAGCTTAATAAACCTTCTTGTACCTAAAAATATAACACACATACACGTCCCCAGCCTGCCGGGGGTATATGAACAAGGCATCAAAAACACGTTTTCAGATAATCGCCCACATACATCAATAAGCTTTCACCATACACCTGTACACACTTTAGTATCTAACATTTCAAACTATCCCTTCCCCTGCCCCGCCTCTTCTTCCTTTTCTCTAACTTTCTGAGAGAAAAAAGAAAAGACCGACAGGCATTTCCGCTATTTCTACCGACACCAATTCCTGCCACCACTAATTTGTAAAATGATGCTACTACCTTCTGCCACCATTCACATGAGCAGTGGCACCACCTCCTGCTACCACTAGCTTGTCCACTGAACCATCTCCTACTACCACAAACTTGTCCATCGACATCACCTCCTGCTGCTATTAACTTCTCCACTAACACCACTTCCTGCCACCATTAACTCGCTCACTGACACCATCTCCTGTCACCTATAACTTGTCCTTGATACCGCCTTCTTCTACCATCAACTTGCCCACTGACACCAATCTCCTGCCACCACTAACTTGTACTGTTGCTTCCTCTACAGAAGCAATGGATTATATTTCTATCATCATCTCAAGCTGGTGTTGTCAGTGATATAGACCCTCGCTTACTACTGATAAATTAATGTCGGGGCTTCCACACCCACCAGGACTGCCAACAGTAACTGATGACTGTGACAACACTGTTTAATAATGTCGAAGTTGTTGTCTTTATCTGAGGGCTTCACCCACCTGCCGATCGAGGGCCAACGACCTTCCCAGACAAACAGACATCTGGAGACTCGTAGTCGTGAGCATCACACTAATGGCCTCATAATGGAGCCTGACTGGCCAATCAGTACAAGGATCACATGAAATCACAGCAGACCCTAAATCGAACCCAATCAAAGTTTTTCTTCTCTCTCTTTCCTTTGGTATTCGATGCATCCGGTCTTTCCAATCACAGTCCAACAGGACAGACGTGGGGAATCTGTGGAGAGGCTGGGGTGATGTCTGGGACTATTGTGTTAAGCGGGACATAATGGCGCGACTCCTCTCTGGTATCTTAAGTGGCGAGGAGGCATTTGATGGTCGCTCACACTGTGTGCACCACGCTGTTTGCTCGCCTTCTTTGAGCTGCATAAGTGTGATTTCCCTCGAGTTAAGTATGACAGAAAGCTGGATGCAAAGACTACATGCATCTCGACTCTAAAATCTCGTGTGCTTTAGCACTATGATCCATAAGATAAGTGTTTTTATAAGTTTAGA
Source organism: Panulirus gracilis (assembly GCA_032361445.1). Taxonomy (NCBI): domain Eukaryota; kingdom Metazoa; phylum Arthropoda; class Malacostraca; order Decapoda; family Palinuridae; genus Panulirus; species Panulirus gracilis. The sequence continues at coordinate 7,237 of JAUUEG010662321.1, forward strand.
ACTGAACACTATGTCAACCCTCGAGACATAGTGGTCAGATTCCCCACGGGTTTACACAGGAAGGACGAACCTACGAGCGAGTGTGGGATGCCACTAGTTGGCCCTCTCCCTCGGCGTGATATTTGACAGAACAGGTGTGGCGGTGTCAGGGACGTGATGTACACCCGAACACAATTAGCTGTGTTGGAGGAGCTCAGCCTCGGACGACACCATCTCACTCAAGCTGGGGATGAGAGAGAGCGCGTGCCTCCCAGCTGACAGATATTTGTATAAGCTTTTAAATCCTGCCATAATTGCGCCGCTCACCTGTGGGAATAAGTTATTAGGGAGTCGAGTGGTACGGGAGTCACGTTGAGGGAACTTGTGTCGTAACTCTGTTGGCCCACCCCGCTCCCTGGGTCCGGTGTCCATATGGGTACTGTGTGAGTAACGGTGGTGGTGCTTCCTGTGTCATAATTCTCTGCTAGTATCGCTACACGGCGCTAGTTATGGTGCAGCTCCCTGACGGTGGTATAACAGTCCCGAGAAACGCAAGATCGATCCTGCAGACGGGCAGGATCAGTCAGTTACGTAGAAGACATCTTCAAGGATGTTTGTTTCAATTCCCTAAGCACGACGGTACGACCCTTGAGCACGACGGTACGACCCTTGAGCACGACGGTACCATCCTTGAGCACGACGGTAAGACCCTTCAGCACGAAGCTACGACCCTTAGGTATGATGCTATTTAAGGTCAAATCAAAGGTTCGTACGCCAGACCCAAGGCTTCTACCATGTTCAAGGTGTAAGTCTTATCATGTTGATCCTGTCACCCAGAGGGTATGTCCGTACGTCCATATTTTGGATGTTTCGCTGACCAGTTCATCCTATAAACATACTATTTTACAATTATAGTCCGAGTCAGATGAATGGATTACTGGGAAGTTTTCTTTTTAGTTCAGTAGATAATCAGTCTGTAAAATATTCAGTTATCCTATCGACGAGTTATCCTGTCGACCGGTTATCCTGTCCAAAAGTAAAACAGTTAGTTTTTCATTTCGTCAGATAAACACTTAAAAGAAGTAGTGTGCGCTACACCTGAATTAGTTAAGATAATATCTATTACCAGATAAGCCTTAACGAGTCTGTTAGAAAATCTACCGAGCTGAAATCCGCCAGTCTAAGATCGTCCACTCTAGGGTACACCAGTCTGACATATGCTTGTTCAAAATCCTCCAATTCATCCAGGATACAATACACCAGTCTAAGATCCGCCAGTCTGAACTACTCCAGTCTACCATACAGCCAGTCTCAACTCCTCCAGTCTAGCATTTAGTATTCAAAATCCACTGGTCTGATATCCACCTGAGGTAATACAACAAAAATTCCACAAGTCTAAAATTCTATCGTCTAAATCCCCAAGTCTAAAATTCAATGGTCCAAAGATCCACGTCTAGAATATCCACGTCTAAAATATCCTCCAGTCTACAATCCATCAAGAGTATTGTATCTTTGTGGTCAACTTTAATGAAAACTTATGACCGTAAGATAAGATTATCTTGGACAAGGACGTGGCCAGGAAAACCATCAAGAAAAAATATGGCAAATAGAAAAAAGATAATAATGGACAATAACAATATCTGTACTGCTAGTCTACTACTACTTCTAATGATAATGATTATAACGATAGTGATAATGAATGATAATAATTATAATAGTAATAATAACAATAATGATAATGATAATAATGGTAATGATAATAACAATAATGATAATCATGATAATAATAGTAATAATGATAATAGTAATAATAATAATGATAATAATAATAATAATAATAGTAATAATAACTCATGAGGAAAGGTTAGAGAGCGAGGGAGGAAGAGAGGGACCAAGAGACTGTGATAATAATAATGATGTTTCGCTGTACTGATAAGGGTGAAGAGCCTTCCCTGGCCCAACACCCCTGCAGGAGCAGGGACACATGAGTGCCTCGCCCGGCCCTCTGGCCCTCTGGTCACCAACATAGACTAAACACGTCTGCTTTATTATCATGTCTCCATCTATACAGATTAGGAATTCAGGATAATATTACTGTCCTCCCGCAGATAACCACTTCATAAACCATCGAGTCTTATCTGGCTTTCTTATGCACTCCATCCTCCACGTATCCCTCTCCTTTTGATTTACTATCCTGTCTCTATCTGTGCAGATTAGGAGTCCAGGATATGATTACTGTCCTCCAGTAGATAACCTCCTCATAGACGACGTACTGCTATCTGCCTTTCGTCCGTACTCCCATGTATGCTTCTATGTCCCAAGTACGCTATTTTTCTGTGAATCTAGTTTGCATCCAAGTACACAGAAGTAGTGGAAATTATATGTCCAGGATGGGGAAGTTTTGACATACGGCAAACGTAGAGATGGTGGGCAGTGAAGACGTCAATAGTTTGTGTTGGTTAATATGAGAAGAGGAAGAGGGACAGGAGATGGAGGAGGTGGAGGAGGAGGTGGAGGACAGGACATAGAAGAGGAGGAGGTGAGAAGGGTGTGAGGAAGCCACAAGTCACAGTGGTGGGGGCGGCGTCGGCATCTTCAAGCAATGAGCGTCCGGGCGTGTAAGATGGTGTTGTGTAAGGCGAGCCGACTGCATGATGATAAGTGGAGGGTCGGTCATTCGATCTCCCCCTGCAGTCCTCCCAGCTCCTCCCCCACATAGAACCTCTCCCTCAGTCCCCCCTAACCCCATCCTCCTCTCCTCCCTTCCTCCCTGTCTACCAAATGACGTCGATAATATAACTCGCGATACATATTTCTTTTATTCACTATAGAGAGGTACAAATGACCAGATGTAGACTCGTGAGGTTAAAGTGATGAAGACGTAACACCAACATGGGTTTAATTGTCTCAAGAGACCGGGTCATAAAACACGAGGATAACGTACCATCAGATATGGCTACGACGAGGATGATCAACACATGCAGAACGCGACGAGACAAATATTTTTAGTGATGTTAATCATCAGTAAGTGCCCGGACTGATGAAGAATGATATGCAAAGTTTTTAAACTTTTCTCCTTAAAGAGGAGCAAGTCTACCTTCCTCATAGTACCCGGCGGCTGTGTTTTGCTTATCTCATGTCCTTTCCTCCCCTCTCTCTCTCCTTCTCTTTCTGTAAATCTTTTCACCTACCTACCACATTTCATCTCTCCATCACTGTCTCTTCCCCACTTTTATCATCGTCTATCTCGTCCTGGTATGTCTCCCTGTACACTTCTCTCTTATCCTCCATCCCTCTTTTCGCCCTATGACTAAGTTCGTCTTTTTCTCCCTTCCTTCTCCCCTATTGACACCACTCCCTCTCTCCCTCCTCCTGGTACACACACACACACACACACACACACACACACACTTGGATCTGAAGGACCCGTGCTATCAGAGTGCTCATTGCTTCAGAAGGGTGGTGTGTCTCATATAATTCGCTCTGATGATGACCTTTACACGCTCCATCACTCACACTATAATGCCTCCACGTCTTTAAGAGCTTCACCTATGGACTAAAAAACCGGCTTCTTCATATGAGGTTTTCATCCATCAAGGACTTCAAAGCTGCACTCTCTTGCTGGACGTAACCCAGATAACTTCGTTAGTTAAACAAGAAATAATAAAATAATTAGAACATTGTATTCGTCTTTAAAAGAAATATTAGCTGTCGCAGAACAGCAATATCAGTAATGATAATGATGATTATGATAATAGTAATGATAATCATAGTGATAGTATTGATAATAACGATAACAATAATAATGATAATAATGATTAATGATGCGTATTGAGAAAAGGGGGAGGTGTGTAGAGAACGTAAACACACGTATATATCAAGATTTTTTCCCACGTTTCCTCAAACATTTCATCAACACAGCTCCAGTTTATAAGAGCAATAGAGGCACTTGGATATAATAAACATATCTGTAAGGTCGTTCCATTAGGGTAAAGGAACGCTAATAATTTTGTAAAGTATTATAGATTATTAAATAACGTTTCCAGTGCTCATACCAAACTTTGAAACACAATTTTCTTGAGATTTATGATACTGATAAACTTTGTCTTATTTTTGTTTTTATGAATTTAAGATAATGTATTGTTCTAAATCCTCAAGGGATTTCTTAATTCATAAATTCTCAACTGAGTTCCGCTGCGTATTTTTTTTAACAAAAGTAAACACAAAGAGTTTACGATATCCTCACTGTAAAACACTCGATTCATGTCCTATTACTCTTATAATTCAGGTCTTACTGTTCCTATAATTCAGGTCTTATTATTCCTATTATTTACACGTTACTTCACCGAGACTTTCGTCAGCAAGGCAGTCTTTATCTTGTCTCTTCTTCCTCTTCGTTATTCGATGAATATCTAAAATATATTGTCGATGGGAATGTGTTTTGTCAATGTGGGATTTGTTGAATATAGTGTGATGGAGGAGAGGCAGGACTTATGAGCACATGATGGATGGAGTGTGAGGCTGGGATGAACATAGTTCCTGGTGACTACTGACGAGTGGTTACGAAGTGACTCGGGTTGGAGAGGAGGATCATGTCATTACCCAGAACTGGTCACCGAGCATGTTGAGGTGGGATGATACTGGAAGTGCTATCACATCATGGTGGAGGGGCTGGGTGTTTGTCTCTACTATGAGACCGATGATTATTCTGTGTTGCTGGGTAGTCTGTAGTGTCTGGGTGATGAACATAAATTTTTTGTAGAGTTTACAGGATTCTTTTGTCTTGTACGAAGCTAATGACAGCGGTTGTCCTGTGGGCATCTGTTTGTGGAACTTGTATTGATGACAGATGTGGTGGGTAGATGTCAGGTGTGTGTCGAATGGGTTATGTCGAGTGGGAGCGGTTATCACTGAGGTTGATGTGAGGGTTCTGGTTGGATTCGGGTCTGTCAGGGGTTAAGACGGTGAGTGTGGCTTTCTGTGGGGATGCAGACATTTTGTTTTGTTTGAACTAGTGTTCTACTTGCGTGATCGAGCGCTGAATGATTAGTGTTGCTTGTGTAGTGCTGGGATGCTGTGATGTAATAACGAGATCGTCTATATATGAAGAGAATATTCCCACTGGTTTGTGAGGGAGGAAAGGAGCTCCCGTAGTAGGAGACTGAAGAGGGTTGGAGGAAGTTCAGCCACCTGGGAGACTCCAGTGTAGGGATTGAGAGTTTTAGAAGCGTGTCCTTTGTGAATGAATCTGGCTTAGTGGAGGACAATAAAACTGGCCAATGTTTTCCTCTCATTTCTATAGAAAATATTGCCCAGTAACTTCTGTGTGAGGGCATGTCGAAGGACACAGTGTCGATGCTTTACTAATGTTTATTAACAAGAGTACTGAGCAGGAGACGGGGTCTGTTGTTGGTTAAAGTCAACCAGAATGTGTTGTATGAGACGTGTGTGTTGTGTGGTGGTGGTGTGTTTGGGGTCTAGAGCCATGCTGGGGAGGCGAGAGTGGGATGTTTTGTTCAGTCTGTGTTCCCACTCACTCCACACTCAGTCTGTGTCCCCTCTCACTCCACACTCAGTCTGTGTCCCCTCTCACTCCACACTCAGGCCTGTGTCCCCTCTCACTCCACACTCAGGTCTGTGTCCCCTCTCACTCCACACTCAGGCCTATCTTTCACATTTCTTCCACCATCACAAACGGCCAAGAAAGGACCCAGTGGTGTGTTGTTACCGCTTGCTTACCTCCCCTCATGAATTCCTTCTGTATAATATTAGTGATCGAAAAATATCTACAGCATCCTCACACAAAAAGATGAAAGACATTTCAGTCATATCCCTCACGATGATGTCAAGAGCATGAG
>JAUUEG010662432.1:0-13069 GCA_032361445.1 Panulirus gracilis
ACACGAAATGGGCATCTTACAATTCTAGCCAGTAAAAGACATCTTGTAAGGAGCATCAAGTTTTCAAACACATACTAATACATACTGATGTCACTTGATGAAACTGATAAACTTACTTTTTCATCATACTTGAAGCACGGCAGCCTATACCACCGTGGGTAATATGAAAATGTGTTTGCGTTTAGTACCTTCTTGCCAGAGGGAAACAAATCATGTATTTTTCCTGATGTCATTACGAAATACCATACATGGTATACCAAGTATTCTATGTAGCAAACTTAAGACAGAAAAATTTGAAAAAATTTGTTTGTTGATTCATTTTTTCAACACTTATGAGCATATGAATCATCCAGGGTAAACCATGAAAATGTCTGTGGGGCTTAGTTGTGGATGGGGAGATGTGGTTTCTGTGCATTACCCTTGACACTTAAAGAACAATTATGAGTGGCTGCAGCATTTCTGCATTTTTTCCTGGTGCTACCTCATTAATGCAGGACATGGCAATAAACTATGGAGGAAAAAAGGGAATCTTAATGATTTTAGTCTTCATATATTTTCTTTTCTTTTGTTTCCTTGCGCTACCTCGCTAACGCGGGTGACAGCGACAAAGCAAAAAAAAAAAAAAGAAAGTAATTCATGGACAAGCTTGCATGGACATAATGTAGATAATTACTATAATAATTTTGAAATTTACTTTTACGTCATCGCAGTGTCCCTTTGGATTTCCTATCAAAGTATAGTATTAACAGCCGTTTCATTTTATGAGTTTTCTAAGATGCAAACTGACATTATTCATCTCTTGGCCTTACGTTTTCATCAAGTTGCTGGTATGTCTGCAGTGCTGACAGGCATTAGATACAGAAGTAGCTCCAAAGATAATATGCATCCAGTTTTCAGAACACAGGTGTAGCCTTCATTTTTATACTCTGTATTCATTAGTTACTCTGTGTATAGCATGCATTAAAAGGCAGTTTTATATCACCATTTTTGTTATTTTGCCAAAAAGTGTGGTACACTTAGTGTTATGTAGATATTTTGTATTAAGAGTTCTGCTTTTCATATTTATATTAGCTGACAATTTAGTGTCAATGGATTGTGATTAGTCATCTTGAATGAGCTACTTTTTTTATACCTTCCTTTCACTCTTTCATTCCAGGTTTCTTGCAGTTTTGATGATGATGTCATTAATGGTCACATAAATGTGATACATCATGACACTTGGTTCAAAGAAGATGTTGTTGGTTTCAATTTTACTCTAACAACACCATTCCCTCACTTTCAAAAGTTTGGAGTAGCTTTTGAGAAAAACAGTAGCCCTTCCTCAGGTTACTTTGCTGAGATTGAATTGGATGAGTTTAAGGTAATTTGTAATGATTTTCCTTAAAGGTTTGCTATATTCTGTGCTAAATTGTTGAAAACTTTTACAAATTTAGTGAGTGAAAAATCCAAAAAGTGGTATGGTTTATGTTCTTCATCCAGTTGTACAATAAGTCAGTAGGTTTAAGTTCTTTTGCTCTCAAAATGGTATTGAAATTTGATAATGTAGAATATTAATGTTGTAATGACAGTGCATGTAATGATTTTGTATTATAACAGATTCGTGGTGATGCCCAGCTAGGTGACCAGATCAACTTTGAGGCTAAGTTGCAGTTTGAGGTTGGAGATATATGTGATTCCCACTTTGATGTATATCACAAATATGATGGCCACCATTATATGACCAAAGCAAGCATGGCTTTGACGAAGGCTTACAGTCCTTGGATATTTGAAGTGAACACCACATATGATTTTACTGGGATGGAGAGGTCAAATGATATCAAGTTGAATTTTCAATCACCAATTCTTACAAGTCCTTTCCATTTATATGGAATGTATAATGTTACAGAGGAGCTTTTGACTTTGAAAGTCCAAACAGGAATGGAGGAGGAAATCTCATTATCAGTTTTTGTACAGAAAGAATCATCTTTGAATACAAAGAAACTTTATGGACTAACTGAATTTGACACTCCTTGGACTGAACCTGTTCATGTGAACATAACAATTGATCATGCTCCAGAAAGTTTTAGCTTATATATTGACTTTCATTCATCTTTGAAACATATTTCATCATGGGTAGCTGAATTTGATACCAACTACTCATTACCTGAAGACACCAAGGCTCATTTATACCTTTCACACAATGAACTTCAAATTACAATGGATCTGTTACACAACTTTACATTGAGTGGCTTAAAGCAGCAACTAGAGGGTTCAGTAAATACTCTAACAGTAACTTATGATATAGATACAGTATGGGATGAAGATTTTACCCCCAGAAAAGCCAAGGGACATGTCTCCCTTCTTAATTTGTTTGATCATAATTTGGACTTGGCTATTTCCCACACAGGGGAAGCCAGTTTATTCATAACTCAGCTGTCAGTGTCCTGGGATGGGCAGATTTTTAAAGTGGATCACAGACTTGAGATGCAGCAACTCCAAGAGTGGTCCAGTGCATTGCAAATTACTTTGCCAGGTCATGGAAAATTCATTGTAAATAAGTTCTCAGTGAAAGCCGAATATGATCTATCAACCATAAACTCAAACTTTGATTTTACTTCACCTTGGACCAAGGAATGTAGTGCCAAATTTGTGATGCAGGAAACTGGTTCTATGATGAACTACAAAGTTGATATGGTGTATGATGGTGCTGATGTACTTGGACTGATTCTTGAACTGAATGGTCTTTTGAATTGGTACCAATCAGATCTTGCCTTACAGGTGACTTCGTTATTTTTGGATGATTATAAGATGAAATGGAAGCACAACTTTGAGTCTGAGAGTCTGACAAGTGTAGATGTTACCTATGGATCTAGTTTCTTCATAAAGGCTAAAAGTCATTTAAAGTTCAGCCAGGGATGGCACAGTCAAGATTTTTTATCCTACGATTTTATTGCAAATGCAAATATTACAGACTGGGATGTACAGTTTATGGCTCTGCTGAATGTAGATTCTCAGTTTAATGGAAAATTGGAGGGCACATGGGGTGACTATTTTTTCTCCCTTACATCTGGTCTGCTTGATGGTATTATTTTCAGTGTAATAGCAGGTGATTCCACCAGAAATTTTCAATCAGATTTAATTTTTGAGATGGGAAAAGGTGACTTGCCAGATCTGCATTTCTGTTTGGCAAAAAATGAGACAGACATTATCAAATTCCATATTGTGTTTGAAACACTCTATCCCAAATTAGATACCCTCATCAGTTTGGAGATATTTAGTGAGACAAATAAGACTTTACAGACTGCACAGTTGAAAGTGACTGCTGACTTGGCTAGTATCAACAATTATGCCCTCAAAGGCAGCATAGAATTAGGGTCAGACCTAGAAGGTTTTGAAGATTTTAGAGTTGAATTAGACATTTGTGTTAAGATCAACAGTAAACAGTCATGGGATGGCCATCTAAATGGACTCATGAACTATAAAGAATGGAAGTTTGGAGCAAAAATTAATGGCTCTCTTGAACTCAGCCATAAATTCCACCTGGAATGTGGAACTGAGTATTCCATAGCTTTCAATGATAAAATTTGTAACAAAACTGGGGCAAGTCTATTGATCATGGCAACTGAAGATACAGTTTATGAAATGAGATTTACAATCCATTTGAATCAACTTGGTCCCCATTGGTCACTTTTTGTATATTATGATAACAAGTATGGAGACTTGAAAGGATTTGTTATACCAGGAAACTCCAAAAAGTATGAGGTAGCATGTCGGCTGTCAAGCAAGATTTTGACTCTGAGCGCTCAAAGAATTGATGAAGATGGATCAAAATTCCAATTTCTTCAAGGCAATATTAGCTGGATCATAAGAAAAATTAAGCAATTGATTACTATTAACTTCAATTCAGATGTAGATTATATTTCCAAGATAACTGGACAGCTGATTGTTCAGCAGAGACGTGGTTTGGCTGTAACTGCTAAATTAAAAGTTGATGAAGAAAATTTTCTTGGAACACTGAGATACATTTATCCCAAGCCTAGGAGTACCAGTAGAATCATCATTAAAGTTGACAATGAGATTTTCATGACTTTCAGAATTAATGCCCATGTTGATTTTTCCATAATACAGAATGGATTTATAACCCATTTAACAGTTGATCTGGATGAGGAGCAAGGTTGGATAACAGGAAACTTAAAACTTAGTTCACCGGAGTCATACATTTGGCTCAGAATGCCATTCAGTGAAATGGAGACTTTTAATCTCACAGTCACAGTGAAGGCAATGGAAGAATATGGCTTAGAGGTAATAATGAAAGTTCCTCAGTTTTGCTTCAATTTTGTAGGTGTGTTGGATAAAACAATCCATTCCTTTATGATAAACATGAATATGCGGTTAAACTGTGGTGAAGAAGCATTATTTGACTTTGTTTTCAAATACACTATAGATAAAAACTCCTTTGTTATATCTTCTAAGCTAGATGTTTATAAATATGGTTCAATATTTATACTTAATATTGCATCTCATATCAAGAAAGATGAAGTTTATGTTGAAATTAGAACTGAATTGTATCCACAGCTTTCACTTGGCCTGGATTTCATAAAACAATTGAGGGAAGAACATCAGTCCCTAAAACTGCAAGTGTATGACCCTTCTTCTAATACCACTTACTTTCTCTTCAAAAACTCTATCTTTTCAGTTGGAGCTGATATCATTAATGAACAACCAGAAGGCCAAATATTTTCACTTGAACCTAACTATCTTATTTATCCTAGAGATATTAGAATGAATACCAGTTACTCTCACTCATTGTTTGGTTTTTTGTTGAATATAGAATTGACTGGTAAGGCAAATTTCATGGATAATTATGGAAATATGGAAATGCAATTCACATCAGATTTAGCTTTTAATCATACTAATCTTAGTTTTGTTTATGACCTTAGAGAAGAGACCAAAAAAGGAAATTTCATGCTATTAACTACAAATGGAAATGTTGAAAGTGAGGTAAAACTGAAAAATAATGATAATATGGTTTCATTCATAGCTGATATGTCATCCAGCCTCCATACTTTCCAGAACTACCACCTGGAATTCATTTATGAGAATGAAGGGCCTAAAAAGACATTTAAATTACTAAGTCTACAAGATGATGTTGAATTCCAGTTAAATGGTGCTATACATTCAACAGATGAGGAGTCAGTAACAAGTCTTACCTTTTTAACACCATTTGAGAAATACAAGAGATTTGACTTTGAACTGAGCCATCCTCTTACGTATTTGTCTGAAAACTATTACAAAGCAAAGTTTACTGTAACATCATATGGAAAGGAGCATATGATTGACATCAAACACAGTCACCATAGGACCTGGAAAAAGCAGCAGACCGAAATCTTACTCACTATTCCAAATCTTGTACCAGATGCATTCACCTTTCTGTTGGTGTATGACTTTTTAGGTGGTCAGGCGTCAGTTATACTTAGCAGTCCTCAGGGCCTGATGGGAGTTGAGGGAACATGGGAGCTTTCAGATCTGAGTATTGCTTTTACATTCACTTCTTACTTAACATTTTTTGATTTAGGAGAATACAACCTAGCTTTCTACATTCCCCTTGATTTATCCCATAAATGGGAGATTTGCCTATCACGTTACTATACAGATTCAGATTTTGCATCTCATCTCTTAACTGAAGAATACTTTAGTAAAGGACTCATCAGATTTATTATAAATGAAAAATATGAGTCTGTAAATAAAACTTACAGTGTAAGCTATGAGCTTCAGGATTTCCTGAAGATAGAAGGGCAGTTTGAAAATTGGGATTGGATGTCAAAATGGACATTTAGTGGAGAGCCTTTCCCTGCAATGTCAGGAAGTTTTGAGGTTAAAACAAATATTCAAGGCTACAGAATTATAGATGGATCATGGAACATGGGACAGAGAGATCAGGCATACTTCGTTCAGGTGAATGTAGACATGAAGCAGAAGGGAACTGTAACGTTCAATGCTGTATTTGACATCGAGTCAGAAGGTTTATCAGGACCATGGGAGAGTATGAAGCTTAACATCCTGTTTGAGTCTCCCTTCACCTTGACTCATCATCTGCAGGCACACTGCCAGCTGAGTACTCTCAGTTTGGCAGCTTATTACCAGTATGGTCTTGATACTTTTTACATTCTGTGGACTTCAAAATTCAGTACTAAAACAACTGCAGTTATGCTGAATGGCAACATTCCTGTACAGGGCTTTTCAACTTTCACTGTAAATTTCAAGTTTGAATTTCTTGAGTCATACAGTGGTAGCTTTGTGGCAAGTATTGAGGAAACTGTCTTTCAGTCAAACTTTGAACTCTCCCCTGACTGGAAAGTAGGATCAGTGATGACATCTCTGATATCTCCATTTGTAAGCCCATTGAAAGCTGAGGTGATCTGGTTTTTCCTTGAAAGTCCAATAGATCTAAAGGCAACATATAAAGCAGGAAGACAATCAGGAGAACTGAAAATGACCTTAGTGTATGTGAGTAATTTTGCTCATCTTGATTTTCAGATAAAAACATCATCTGATGGAGCATCAAAACTTTTTGTTGATTTCCAGTACAATATATCAGATTATGTAAAATTGCAGGCAGCTATATCTGTAAGTACAAAGCATCATTTCTTAAAGATTAATGCAGATTTAATGATCAGCAATGTAACATTTTTGCTGAAATTCACTGGCCATATAGAAATGTTCAGAGTTAGTGGATCTGGTGAGATAGAACTTGGGAAAACTGGGAATATATACAAGGGAAACATCTCAGGAAAAATTTCTGGATATGAAGCATTAAATATCAGCTTTTTATTGGACTTATACCAGTTCCATCTAATTCTCAGTTACAGGCAAAAGGATATCTTAAGAATGAATGTTAATTACTACCAGACCAATATACAATTTATGTGGACTGATTATCTGTTTTTCAACTTAGCTGTGTTTCACAAGTCAACAAAAAGTGGGCATCAGGTTGATTTATCTTTCCATGGTTTTGATATGAAGCCCATTAGACTACAGGCAAGCTATTCTGGAAAGCATAAGCTTAAGTTTGACTTGTCCATGAACAGTTCAGTAATGCAGCCATTAATAGTCAACATCACTTATTCTAGCACTGATGATATTCGTTTGAATTCCCATGCTGTTGTAGACGGGAAGGAGTACAATTTAATTGGGAGAGCAAAAGTAAAAAAAAGACAGTCTAGTTTTGAAATTTACTTTGATTCATCTGAAGACTCAAGTGAGCCCATAATTGTAGAAGCTATGTATGACCTGAAGAAATTCATGTTGGGTAAGATGAATTCTGTGATGAGTTTAGCCTCAGTCACAATTGACTGGGGGGAGCACCTCCAGCTTAATGTGACAGGGATGCGGAATCAAAACCAAACCAAGATAAATCTCAAGGTGTCTACACCATTTAGATGCCTACCACACCTCCTCCTTGACTTTGATGGTGAATTCACATATAAACACTCTTTAGTTAATCTCACATGGACAGTCTTTATTGAGTGGTCTCAGCAAGTCAATTCCACTGGATTTTTCAAGTTAGAGGATAGAAAACTTGACTTTAATTGGACATTAACAACTTCTTCTTTACATTTTGAGAAACTTATCATATGTTTCCAGCTGCAAACAGGTCACATGGAGGCATCTCTAGTTTTCAATGAGGGTAAATGGAGGTGTTTTTGTGACTTTGAATTTTCTCCAATATTTTCAGTAGTGTGTTCTGTTGAGACACCAGTCAGTGACTTTAAAATCATCTCCCTTTCTGTGTCTGTCGGTACTCAGAATAATGAACTTAGTATCCAGATAGAGTTAACTTGGCCAGAGGCTCAGATACTTGGAGTGCATATTCAGATTGAAAAGAAATTGTTCACTCCCTGGGACTTACTTAGAGTTGGCTCATTCATGGCAACCCAGAAAACTGAGAATGAGATATCGGTATATTCAAGTGTGCTCCAGTGGGATATAAGGAAAATAGAAACATCGCTTATATTTTCTCCGTTGCACTTTCAGTTTGTTAGCAAATATGATTTGAGTAGTGTTGTACTTGGCCTGGTGAGAGTTGACTTCTCATTTTTTGACAAGGAACTGAAATCTTCAATGAAAATTCAGACTCCTTTTATCTCCATGAAATTACTAGAGGCTATGTTCCACCTAGGATTGCAACAGTTTTCAGCTAAGTTCACAGTAAATGAGATAACTAATTCCATAAAGGGTATTTTCTCCATAAATGGTGGTAAATTTGAAGCAGATATTCCAATTTTAGGTGATTTCAAATGGAAACTGGAAGCAAAAAATCACTGGATGGAGATGGGTACACAAGCCATCTTTACCATTGCAAGGAAAAACACTCCATTTATTGTCAGTTTTAGCTATGAACTACAACCTCAAGCTTACTTAATCAAATTTGTTTTTGATGTAGCATCAGATAGAAAGTGGATTTCCATTGATGCAGAGTATGGAGAAGGTTGTACCATAAACATCACCTTAACTGACACCATCTTGGAATTGAACGTTATATTTCTAAATAATGAAGAAGCAGATGTAGAATTGAAGTTCGAATCTCAACGCTGGAAACTACAGTCATTAAACTTGAATGTAACTGCCAAGTATGGTGTTCTTTTTGAGTTCTATAATGCATCAGTTACAGCATCAGTTAAGTTTCAAAACAAAGACTTGCTACATTACCATTTCATGTTGGGTGTCAGTGTCAATGATGACTTTGTTTATATGGATACTGAGTTTGCACTTGATCAGAATATGGCTCATTATAAATTCAGCTGTATGTTCCCACTGTTTAATGTGTTTTTTGAAGAAGCAAAGATTGCATTTGTTATGACCCAGGGAGGTGAGCTGAAGTACAAGTTGCTATATGAAACAGTATTCCCAGATACATGGTCATCTAGTCGACTTTTGATGGTAGAGTCACCTGAGTGGGATGTATGTGTACTTGTTGTATTTAGTGAACATTCCCTGAGTGTTTCATATTCCTTCCCAGATTCATCAGCAGAACATTCTCTTCTTGTAGTATGGTCTAAAGACTCCAGTTTTGAGAATTTCATGATTGGAACAGAATTGAATTCACCATACCTGAAAGATGATTCATTACTATTGAACTTAAGTTTTTCATATCAAGAGTTTTATGGATCACTGAATTTTAGCATGTCTTACGGTGTTAAAAAAACTGATGTAAATGGACATTTTCAGTATGGTAAAAATGAACACAAGGTTAATGGTGAATTATATCTGACCTCAGACTGGATTGGCAAATACTCTCTCAGGGCCAATATCCAGGGATATAAATGTGAGTGTCATACTAAATATTTTGGACAAAGAACATATTATGATGTTGAATGCAGATATCACGGACTATGTTCTAAAGCTGTCTAGCAAATCATCTTGGCTTTCATTTGAGGAAATTCATTTTATGGGAAAAGTTAACAGTGATTTTCAACTTTCTAACATGAATTATGAAGTTCAGCTGACCACAGGTGACAGGGAGATTTTTATAGATGCTAAGTTTGAAAATATAAACCTTGAGCATATTAATTCATACATCATAATAAAGGAAAATGAGGAAGAGGTGTTTGCAGTGTCGGCAGTGTTATATTTTTATTTTGATAGAATTGATTTTGATTTTGATATATATAGTGTAATTCCAGAATTAAATAACAATTTAGAATTTCGTTACAAAGATGATGTTGAGGAAAGAATTGTGTCAGGGAAACTTACTAGTATTTTGTTACAGAATAAAGAAGTTACTTTGTATATACTTAACAATAAGTCATGGAGAAATGCTCAAGTATTCCACTTGTCCTTGCCATATTACTTCATTAGCTTAGAACTTGATGTGAACAAAGGTGTTGGTGGATTCACTTTCAAATCTGAAGACAGGAGTACATATGTAATTTCTTATTATAATTCATTTGAAGAGAATTCTTTTGAAATTTCTGTAAGAACATCCTTTGCATATTGTGAAGCATTGATATTTGAAAACAGATGGTCACTTGATAGTTTTAAAAACATTCACATAGCATACGTTTGGGATGGTCAAGAAATTGTATTGCAGTGTTTTGCTGATGATGATGATATTTTTGGTAGAACATTCACAATTAATCTAGCAACACCTTTTGAAGGATTTGAAAAGTATGCATTACAAACACCATATTTTCAAAGCAATGGACAGCATTTTGGTGCTCTGTTTGAATACCCAAGTGGTAAAGTTGGAGTGGATATGAGATTATCATACAAAAGTTTATTGGATTCCCACTTTATATGTGCCCTTTACTTGCCCTTTGAAAAATACGAAATTATATCCATGCAGTACATAATACTGCCTGGTGATTTCAAAATAGAAGCACGGGTAGGAAAAGTTGGGTTCACCTTGTCACTTAAGGTATCTGGAAAGACTATTGGAGAGAAACTAGAGGCATTTATGCAGATCAATGAATACAGCATAAGGGCTGTATTTAGAGAATCATCTTTGTTAAACAAAACTAGATTTTATTTTCATGTTGACCTTGAACCACAAGAATTGGTAGGAAATCTAATGTTTCATGTTAAACTTGAATATGAAACTTCTGAGCGGGTTTTCTTTGTAGTAAAAAGTGAGGAAGAGGAGTTCTTCAAGATACACATGGCATGGAATTCGGACAAAATTTTAGCAGTTACCACTCCGAAGGTATATCCAGGAAGTCTTACTGTAAATTTAGAGTCTGCAAAAGAACTTGACGATTACCACTTACAGCTGAGTTTTGATTCTGAAGATAGTGGCACTTTGAAATCGTATGGCTTCCATGTACACAGAGAAATTCTAGAAGGTGGCTACCATCTCTCTGTGTCTGGAGAGAACATGGGAAATTATTTACATTTTGAAGGAACACTGTCTGTAGATTCTTACCATTTGAATGATAGTTTGATATTTGAATTAAACGAGAATATACTGGGTTATAGAATTCTCCTTCAGAGAGAACCAGGATTCTTCTATAGTACGTACACAAGTGATGTTTATTTAGTGTTACCTACCCAGACTTTGCACTATAAAACTAATGCTACATCTAGCTTGAGGGAATTTGATGTGTTTTCAAGCTTCACATGGAATGAAAATGATCCTGAGATACCATCACTCTTTTTCAGACTGAATTATTTTGATGAGTCAATTTTTGGTGAAACAAAGGAACATATAAGTGCAGTCTTCAGCCATCCCGACATTGAAGATATTATCTTCCACGGTAATGTTACTCATTCACAAAATTCTCCACTTTCTCAATCGAATCACCCACTAGAGTTGTATCATCAGCGAACAACAATAGGCTCACTTCACAGTACCTTTCATCCCCAACAGACTGTGTGCTCGCCCCTCTCTCCAAAACTCTTGCATTAACCTCCTTAACCACCCCATCCAAAAACAAATTAAATAACCATGGCGACATCACACACCCATGGCGCATACTGAACTTTACTGTAATCAAATAACTCTCCTCTCTTCTTACTCGTACACATGCCTTACAACCTTGCTTATAGCGGCTTACCTCCCATACCATATATTCATAAGAACCTTCCATATGCTTTCTCCGGATCCATGAATGCGTGATACAAATCCATCTGCTTTTCCAAGTATTTCTCACACACATTTTTCACAACAAACACCTGATCCACACATCCTCTACCACTTCTGAAACCTCACTTCTTCTCCCCAGTCTGATACTCTGTACATGTCAGTTCCCTACCATCCATTTTTCCAGGTATACTCAACAAACTTATTTCTCTTTAGTTTGAACATTTTCATTTATCTCCTTTGCCTTTACACAATTTCACTATGCATGCATTCCTTCAGTTCTCAGGCACTTCACCATGATCCAGACATACAATGAATTTCCTTACCAACCAATCAACATCACAGTCAAGTCCTTCCATAATTGATTCAACTGCAATACCATCCAATCCCGCCGCCTTTCCGGATTTCATCATCCGCAAGGCTTTCATCACTTCTTTTTTCACCAAACCATTCTTCCTGACTCTCTTATTTCGCATACCATTCCAACCAAAACACCCTACGTCTGCCACTTTATCATCAAACACATTTAGCAGTCCTTCAAAATACTCACTCCATCACTACCTGTTATCACTCCTCCTTTTTTCCCTTCACAAATGACCCATTTGTTCTGTCTTTCGCATATTATTTAACTCATTCCAAATCATATCTTTCATTTTCCCTAAAGTTTGATGATACTCTCTCACCCCATATCTAATTTCCCTCTTTTTCATCCTCTGCACCTTCATCTTAACCTCCTGCCGTTTCTCATACATCTCACAAGCATTTGCACTCCATCTTTTTAAGTACCATGCAAATGCTTTTCTTTTCCTCTTTCACTAGCAACTTCAATGATTTGTCCAACCACTTGCTACCCTTTTTCAATCTGCCCACATTCCATTTTTCGAATGCTGCAAGCATCTCTTGCACATGCCATCACCGCTTCCCTAAATACATTCCATTCCTCACCCACTCCCCTCTCGTCATTTGCTCTCAAATTTTGCCATTATGCACTCAGTCATTCCTGGTATTCATTCATGCAAGTCTCCTTTCCAAGTTCACTTACTCTCGCCACTATCTTCTCCCTAACATTGTCTCCTTTTTTCCCGAGAACTTCTACAAATCTTCACCCTCGTCTCCGCAAGGTAGTGATCAGACATCCCTCCAGTTGCACCTCTCAGCACATCTACATAGAAGTCTATTATTTACACGCCTATCAGTTAGTACTTATTCATCAATCATACTTATTTGCTGTCTCCCATATTTGCGAAACAGCGCAAAGAAACAGACGAAAGAATGGCCCATCCCACCCAAATGCACATGTATATACATAAACGCCCACACACGCAAATATACATACCTATACATTTCAACGCATACATACATATACTTACACAGAGTTATACATACATGCACCTGTACGCACTCATATAAGCTGCTCCCATCCATATCCGTCGTCACTCCGACACATATGACCCCCCCATCCCCGCACGCGCACGCGTAATAGCGCCAGGAAAAGACAGCGAAGTCCATATT
>JAUUEG010662652.1:0-11447 GCA_032361445.1 Panulirus gracilis
TTCACTTTCAGCAAACAGCCTTGTCACATACCACCATACCTCATCACCACACTCCATCTCTGCACCCCCTTTCCTTAGTTTTGCTTTCACTTTTCATCACTTTAGCCATATGTATGTTATAAAGCCATGGTGACATCACACTGCCCTGCCTTTCACCCACAAGTATACCAAAACATATGCTCAACTCTCTATCCACTCTTGCTCATGCATTTGCTTGCTACTCTATAGAAGGCTTTCACTCCATGCAACAGTTGTCCCTCTCCCCCATATATCCTTAGCATATCCAAAAACATTCCATTCAGCTCTGTCATATGCTTTCTCTTGATTCATAAAAACTACATGCATCCTCTTGCCTTTTGCTCGAAATTTTTCCAGTCTTTTTCGCCACAAAAAATTTAATCCTCACATCCACTATCTTTCCCAAAAACCCACTTGTTCCTCCCTTATTACCCCTCCATGCATTCTTTTTGATTCATTTTCTTGCTTACCAACACATTTACCTCTACATTCTTCCTTATGCCATACCTTCACTTCTCCCTGGTCCTCACCCCCACAAGAACTACAAATTGGTCAGAATCTTCAGAGAATCCTCTCACAACTCGAGCACAATCTTTCTCACCCTTTCATCCACTGCCACATAGTCAATGAAACTCTTGTTCTTTTCTTCTGTCATTTCTCATCCACATATATCTGTGTATCATCATGTGCTGAAAAAAAAATTGTTTTTAAGGAATAAAGGAATAAATTCCTCTCAGCATAGACATCCACAAGATGACTTCCATTCTCATTTACTGCAGGTACTCACCATTTACCTACTATCTCACCAGTTACATTTCATCCCACCTTCACATTCATATCACCCATTGCAACAACCTTTCTCTTCTTCTCAAAGCAGTTTGTACATTCATTCATTTATCTCCAGTCTTCATATTCACTGGCAAATATACACATACCTATGCATACTTCACAATTCCAATTTTTCCTTTCAAGGCCACTATTGATCCATTCCATCCATGCTCCCATCCATGCTCTGTAGCACCCTATCATACTCTAAGTGATGTTGTTGTGAATGACTTAGAGAGATACTTAGACAATGATATACAGCCAATATCTTCGTAGTTTGACAGTCATAGATAACATTTTCCATATTTTTATTTGCATTTTACTTTTTCACACCTAGTGCTTTTACTTTAATTGTTTTCTCATAGTTCCACTGTTGTTACCAGTTAGTGGGTGCTGAGTGTCCAAAATAGTTGATGAAGGTGCAGCCAGTGATTTTTAATTATTCACTAAAATCATCACCATGGCTTGACGAAGAGGGCTGAGTCACATCACTACCATTGTCTTTGGTATTAGATGTGTCTTTCAAGCATGCCTACTCACTCCATGATTTGTTTTGATAAATTGAGGTATTTTGATGACATACCCTGCCTACATGTAGTATAAATTATCCCCAAGTGATGGCTGCATAATAGGTAGCTAGTGTCCTGGATTTTTCAAAAAAAGTGTGAGCAGCTGCTGCTATGCATTGCAGATGCTACTATAAGGGATCAAAAAATGGTTGTCATGTACAGGAGATGGAAATAGTGACTATGTTAACTTACTGTCATTTGTAGATCACTTTGTTAGAGAGCTGGGAGCTAATTTGGATCCTTCTTTTGCTGCATGTGTAAACTCACACTCTTTATGATAATTATGTATACACTTATCCCACAGTATATGGAAAAGAATCACTCTAGAAAAGATGTCTATGTAATGAAATTCCATTCAACAAAATCCATTTTCCAAAACTCCCTTTGTATGATTAGAGATGTGTTCCTACATAAACAAATAATCCCTTTTTAAAACCTCACAATTGATATGAATTTGATAATACTGCATTTAGCAGAATTATATTACTGAAAAAAGGCTCAGAATGACCAATTATACTGAACACTTAATATATTGAACTATTTAGAGGGAGACCATCTCCATTAAATGTTTTTTTCTGATACATCCAACCAGATGATTATCTCAGATTTTATTGGGTATATCTGACTTATAGTCCAATAAGTCCAGTGATAGTCTAAAGTGCCCAAGCGGGTTGAATTCTTAGTAAATAGTGTTTTGTGTGCCTATGAATGTGTATTTACTGACCTGTATGTAGAGTTACAGTACACAGTACATAAGTACAATAATACTTATGTACAGATAATGTACTTTACTTAACACAGCAGTTATTGGTGGTACAATAGTGCTGTATGTATAGTGACTGTAGTGTGGCTTGAAGTGATGGTGGAGGTGGTGGAGATTGAGGCAATGGCAGAGGTAGCAGCAGACATCACCTACACTATAGTATATACAGTTCTACACTTACAATAACATTAGTGTATCACAACTCCTTATCTACAGTAGAATTGCTATGAAAGCAGAGAGTGAAATTTCCATGAACAAAAGTGTTACAAAACACAGTGCAGGGCAGTGTGGGAAGATTAACCTGATGCTCATAGTTGCCAAAATGAATGAGCATATATAAAGTAGCTATGATTTACGGTATGAGTATTAGTATTTTTTTACAATACAGTGAAATTCATTATAGGGAATAGATTATTATTTTCATTAATCACTGATACAGTGGATTCCATATCAGTAAGAAAATGACATGAGCTAATTCATGATGCACTAGGGTTATCCCAGGAAAATGCTTTAGATATCTAATTTCTGTTCTGTGTTTGTAATTATGCTCATTATGTATACATTGATATCCACACTTGTATTTGTATGATGATATACTCTTTTTTACAACAAATACAAAGTGAGATATGAATATTATCTAAAAGGAAATAAGTTGCAGGAAGCTGTGTCAGAGGGACTAGGGAGTTACTATTGTACTTAACCTTTTTTTGCCAGAGCCCCATATTAGGAGAACAACAAAGGAGACAAACTCTCTGCTGGCAATTATTGGAGTGTCAGTACTCATGACATATGGTTTGATGAAAAGCAAAGAGGTGGTAAAAGCTTTATGTAAGATGATATGTGGCCAGATGGATGGTTATTGCAGTTGATGAGTTAGTTAGGATTTTCAGTTTATTTATGATCATGGAGACTTGCCTGAAGATTAATGGAATGCATGTACATTGCCATTGTATAAAGGCAAGAGGGACAAAGGTAAGTGTTCAAATTACTGAGGTATTAATCTGTTTGGTTGAGTGGTAATTGAAAGGGTGGTTGAAAGCAGTGCATCAGATTTGGGAGGAACAGTGTGAGTTTAGGAGTGGTAGAGGATTGTGGATAAGGTGTTTGTTTTGAAAAACATTTGAGAAATACTTAAAGAAACAGAAGCATTTGTATGTTGCCTGTATGAATATGCAGAAAGCATATGACAGGGTTGATAGAGATGCTTTGTGGAAGGTGCTGTGAATATGTAGAAGCAGTGAGGAGTTTTTACCAGGAAAGTAAGGCATATGTATGAGTGGGTAGAGTGGTTCCAAGTGAAGGTGGGTATGTGGTAGGGTGCATGTAGGTGCATGATATCACCATGGCTATTTGATTTGTTTTTGGATCTGTTGGGTCTTGATGAGAGGAGCAAGTATGCAGTCTTCTGGGGGTGGAGTCACCAAGAAGATGAATAATTTGTTGTTTGCTGATGATACAGCACTAGTGGCAGATTCTAGTGAGAAACCACAGGAGCTAGTGTCTGAGTTTGGGAGTGTGTGAAAGGAGGTAGTTGAGAGTAAATGTGAATAAAAGCAAGGTTATTAGGTTTTCAGTGAAAAAGTGGTCACTTGAGGTATGACTTTGATAGGAGGGAACTTGGAGGAAGTAAAGTGTTTCAGATACCTGGGAGTGGATATGATAGCAGTGAATGGAACCATGGGTGCTGAAGTGAGCCGTAGGATGGGTGGGAGGGCAAAGGTCTTTGGTGCATTGAGGGATGTTTGGAAAGAGAAGCCACTGTCTTATGGGCATAGATGGGTATGTTTAATAATATATTAGTCCTGTCGCTACTATATGAATGTGAAGCATGATTCTTAGATATAAATGTAAAGAGTAGAGTGAATGTATTGAAAATTAAATGCTTGACGATAATGTGTGATGTAAGTAGGGTTG
Organism: Panulirus gracilis; assembly: GCA_032361445.1. Taxonomy (NCBI): domain Eukaryota; kingdom Metazoa; phylum Arthropoda; class Malacostraca; order Decapoda; family Palinuridae; genus Panulirus; species Panulirus gracilis. The sequence goes on from JAUUEG010662652.1 coordinate 4,090, forward strand.
ATCAAATATGAAATGATTAGGTAAGAATAAGGTGTGGTAGTAAGAGGAGTATGTATGAGAAAGCTTAAAGGATGTGCTGAAATTATTTTGAAATATGGAGAGGATGAGGGAGGAAAGGATGACTAAGATGGTATATATGTCAGAAGTTGAGGGAACAAAGAAAATGGGAAAACTAAGGAGGAGGTGGAAAAATGGCATTACAGATGCTTTGAAGGCTTAGGGCCAGAAGATGTCGGAGGATGTGAGGCATTCAAGGGATAGAGCAAATTGGAATGATGTGGTTTGCAGGGGATTACATGCTGTCAGGGGACTGAACCAGGGCATGTGAAACAGTCAGTGGGAGCTACAGAAAGGTCTGTGAAGCCTGGTTTTAGTGCATTATACTGATGGCTAAAGACTGGCTAGAACAAATGATGTAGGAAATGGCAAACATTTATGAAAAGCAAAGAATTTATATACACAGAAACTCTAATGTTTGGTGATCACAAACATGGGTTGCTCTAGACTAACATCAGCATATCAGACTAATTCCAGTATATGAGATGATAGTCCAGTTAGCCTTTGGGTGTCTGATAATATCAATTTTCGACATACATAGTGTCCAATATTAAGAGGTTTTACTCTTTTGTAATAATATTTTCAGAAAAACCAGAGACTGGCAATTTCTGGGAGAATTTGTTTTGCAAGTAAAAGTCATTTTTTTCTACTGCTGGCACAGTTACCAAGGGAAAAACACTTTTTGTCTTGGTTATTTTGCTACCAGAGGGATTTTTTTCCTAAGAATATGTCGAAAGATAACTGATTTCAAAGTTGCTTTTTCATTTTATACAGGCCTTTGCTGCAGAGGGTCATATTGCATACCCCTCAAGAGAGTGTGGAGATATATTAACAGTTTGAATAATTTTTGTTAAGAATTTACAAACTTACTTTAAGCTATGAAAAAGGCTCTAACAGTTATGTTTAATAATCCAACTGACAGATGATAGGTGAGGCTTCCTCAGTCTCCTCTTCCCGTCCCACACCTCATTCTTTTTCCAGCTGCTTTAGTTACTTGTTTGACAGTTCTCCATGTTCCAGTGCATTTGCTTTTACAACATCTTCAAGCCTACAGCATTTCTAAGGGCCATGTTGGTTTGATAGATTTCTGGAACGTTTCATTATTGAACAAAACCACAAAAATCTGGGACGCACTCAGGCTATATTTTCATCTACATACCATTTTTTTGTTCCTCCCATAATGTGATAATGGTACCCATGACATTCATAATACTTTAATTCTACTAGAACTATCATACTTTAAGTTTATCCTTCCCATAATTTCTTTTTATGAGATGGCCAAAAGTTCATGGGTAAATTTCCTTAAAGGTGGCTGGATCAATTATGTCATGTTTTTAGAGAGGGGCATTGTCTAAGATACTTAACGCCTTGTTACTGTGGTTATTTTTGGTGTGATGCTTTTCTACAGCAGGGAAAAAAATATGGTAAATCACTCGAAAAAGTTTAAAGTCACCAACGCCTAATTGTTGGAATGCTAAATCAAAGGTACATTGATTTTAGCAAGACACCTTATAGCATTGGGGTATCCTCAGCATTACCTCCCAGAAGTGTTAATTAATCTTTGGCAGCTTTAAATCTGGCACCAGTTTCTCTTTAGTTAGAAATTAATGTTCTATTTGATATACACTTCCAAATGAGTCCTGTCTCATTGACATTAAACACTTGTTGCATTATGTACCTGTCGACTTAGATTATTTTCTTCAGTAGTTGAGGATGATTATTGCTACCTCTGTATCAACAGTGGAAACTTCACTTCACAGTGTAGTATTATGCATAGTATGATGCCTTTTGAATATCCCAAACCACTTTTTACTATAAGTTTTCATATCAGTGCTTGCAGTATGTTCAGTCTTTAAACACCACATTACTATTATTTTGGTCTTCATTCCAGATGCTTTACAGTCTTTGCATGCTTCCATTATATTACTTCTATAATTGATAAAATTTTGTAGCAGTTGTAAAGTTATTTCAACTTTAGAATGCTTATAGTTTGTCTTTATTTTTGATACATTGTGTATTACATATTGTTCCCACAATAGACATCACAAGTTTCAATGCTGTCAAAATTTGGCTGTTTTTCACATACTTCAAATTGTCTTCATGTATCTAGTTTTGCATATCAGGTAATTGAGTTGATATATGTTTTTGCATCTCACATATCATTAGCATGTAATGTAGTTATGGTTTTGGAAAAGGAAGAAATACAGTCATAAGGGAGATATACTTATTAAATGCCAGCACCCACAGGAAAATGTGTGATAGGTGCCTTTCAAGCATGATAGACACTCTCTAGGAATATCTTGGAAAATTTAGATTAGAACCTTCCAACCCTCAGCCTTTCCAGTGAGGAGGTACTAGTCTTAAGCTAGATGTCATCCTTGCCACAGGGATGACATCATCAACCCACTAGGTCCCAGCTGCTAGAATCAATAGGTTCCATAGGATCCCATGTTGTCAGCATGACTATTGCATGTTACAAGACCAGCTTTTCCCATTTTGTGGATTAAGTTTTTTTCTATATTCATTATTTAGTTTATAGGAGAATAGTGTACTCTATGTCTGCTGTGGTCAGTTGCAGTTTGCTAATGATACATCTCTGGTAGCAAACTTCGTTTAGGAGAGTGTGTGAGAGGAGAAAGTTGAGTTAATGAGAATTACATAAAGTTATTAAGTTTAATGGGAGAGATAGACTGGTTGGTTGGAGTTAGAGTCTGAATGAAAAGAACTTAGAGTAAATGGAATGGCTATAGCAATGGATGGAACAACAGGGGTTTTGAGGCCAAAGACCTAGATGCATTGAATGGTGTGTAGAAAGAGAACTCACTGTCTTTGAGGGCAAAGATGGGTATGTTGATGGTAAAGTAGTCCCATTAGTGCTGTAAAGGTGCGAGGGATGAACCTTTGATAATAGAAGTACAGAATTGATTGAATATGATGGAAATGAGATGCTTGAGGACAGTATTGGGTGTAAAGAGTACATGGAAAAGACAGACAACAGATGGCCAATTAGACTATATCTTGTTCATCTGTTTTGAATTTAAGTTAGCAAATAAAATAATGGAAGAAAAACCATGCATTTGCGAAGCAAACTTATATGGAAATTAGCATGATAGAACAAATCAGAAAATCCCACAGTAAGATCGTACTAAACTATCCCACCCTTTACTGCATTACATTGTGTTGTTCTTATTTGGAATGAGTAAGAGGTATTAATGTATACTGAGTCTATACTTTTTCTTCGAGTTAATTTGTTAGATACCTTAACTGATGAAAAATTTGTCTAACCAGTGTTTGAAAGTATTTATAGTCTTTGCATTAACAATTTTTTATGGTAACTTTGTAACTTATCTCAGTGTTCAATACATCTATATACTTAGACACTTTGAATTTTATTCTGTTTGTTGTAGTAATTGTATTTTCTTGTAAATCAGAAATACCTTGATATATGTTGTCAACTTTTCAGAATTCTAAAAACTTTAATTAGGTTACTGCAAAATCTACTTTTCCTAAGAAAACAGAGATCCAATCCTCTTGGCCTCTCTTTTTACACTAGATTTCTCAGCTGAAATCAGTTTTGTAATTTGCCTTGTTCAAGTTTTTTCTTATCTTGCTTGTGGTTTAGGGATCAGAGTTTGATTTCATATTCAAGTTGCATTCTTACTAGAACATTTGAAGGACTCAGAAATTGTTTTGACAATTTGTAGTCGATGTTCCTAGCAATGAAACATTGCATTCATATCCTTTTTTCTTCTGCTGCTAGATACTGTTTAGTATACTTAAGATTTTTACTAGTAACACCTCCAAGACCCTTCTCATTTTCTTTAGGTTGTGTTTAGCATTTTTTTCTCTAGGGTGCATAACTTTACAATTATCTGCATCAAATTTCATCTGCCATTTATCTAACTCTCTACCAGTTTATCAGGAATTCTTTGAATTATTTCATAGTCTTTCTCAATTACAGCTGTACCTCATAGTTTTTTATTTTAGATATGAGACCCAATTCTAGGTCATTAATGTATACAGTATTATGAAAAGAGTTGAGCCCTGGACTGACCCCCATAGTAATCCATTCATCACATTCATTCAATGTGAAAGTTAGCCATATAAAATTACTTGTTGCTTTTGCGTAATTTGCTAATCAGTGCACGTAATTCATTCCCTATACTATGTGATTTTAATTTATATAGCTATCTCATGTATGATACTTTATGAGCTGCCTTTTGAAAGTGTATTACATCAGATAGTACTTCAGAGAGAGCAAGAAAGAGAGGGAGGGAGGGAGTACCTACCTACAAGTACCAACAATGAGATTTTGCAATGATAGCAAAGTTAGTGCATGACACTCGCTGCACATTTTGTTTCTTGGACAATCCTAATTCTCGATTGCTCATTACATATCTTTGTTGTATAATATTGTTTTTCAGTAGTTAGTCTCCAGGTGGAGTTATCCATTTTAGGTTCATCAGTATCATCTTTAGTCAAGAGTTTAGTCTTCTTTTGAATGTATCTATAGTCAATCTTTTTAGATTTATTAGTTTTCCTGATATGACATTAAGTAAATGTTTAGGTTTCTTCACTAGGTATTCACGTATTTTCATTCGGTGTCATTTTGATATGCTCCCAGGTTTTATATTTGATATGATGATTCTGTATCTAATTTGATGCACTGCTTTCAACTTAAAGATGTTACTCTATTTACCTTCTGATTATTGCCAGGCACGCACTCTCATTTATCTTTTTCAGCATTTTTCTAGATTATATGATTTAAGCTCTCAGTTTCATTAAGGGAGGAAGGGAGAGAGCACTTACTTACTGACAAGTACTTATGATGAGAATTAGACTAAAGGCAGGGAGAGTGCATAGTGCTCACCACAGGATAATATAGAGTTACAAATCTGATTCAAGTGCTCACCAGAGGATATAGAGACAAAGAATGAGTCATGTGAGTTATGTGTTGTCAAGTGTTATGTGTGAGAAGGAGGGACTATGTGTGTGGACTGAAAACCAGCAGCCCACTTGTGGGTGGGATGAAGTGGAAAGAAAAGACAATTACATGGGCCAGAGGAGTAACACCTGACAGCCACTGTAGTACTGGTTCACTATGAGAGAGAGAGAGAGCACTTATTTATGAGTACCAATGGTGAGCTTTACTAAAAGGTAGGGCTAGCCCATAGAACTCACCACATGAAAACATAGAATTATGCAGAATGAGTCATATGAGTTACATATGTGTTATGTAAGAGATGAAGTGACTGTATGTATGTGGACTGAAAGTCAACAGCCTCTTTGTGGGTGAGGCAGAAGAAAAGACAGCTTCCTGGGCCACAGGAGTAACACTTGATTGCCACTGAATATGGTAAATTGATTAAGAAATTATTTGATAATAGATTGATATGGAGGTAAGGAGAGTAGGTTTAAGAGAACTGGGGAAGATGTAATAAAATGGCATGGACATATGAAGAGGATGAATGAGGAGAGGTTTTGTCATATGTGGAAGGAACAAGGAAAAGCAGAGACTGAGCACAAGAATGAAGGCTTGGGTATGAAAATCTTTTAGTTATCATGGCCTGAACATGCAGAAGGGTGTGAGCCTTGCATGGGATCGTGAATTACAGCAGTTTGGTATATGGAGGACAATATGCTTTCAGTGGGCTGAACCAGAATGTGACGCAGTAAGGGGAAACCATGGAAAGGTCCCTGGGGCTTGGCCATGTATTAGGGCTTTAGTTCTGAACTTTAAGAATTAAAAGTCCAGTAGGTAGTATTTCTGTGTTAAAAAGAAGTGGAGTTAGGAATCTAAACCACACATACACAAAAAAAAAGACAGCCCACAATTTGTCTGTTACAGGAATAGACTACAAAGAGGAGCTGTTGGTCCATGGTTTAACATCTCCAAGAACATCCAGGTTGCAAATTTTATTACTGATGGATGATGCTTTAGCTGTCTGCTGCCTGATGAACAAGGATTTTTGCAAATCTTTTCCTCTTTTAGAATTAGTGGAGAAGATTTCCTTTTTATCTGTGTCTTAAAAATTGTCTTTTTCTATATGCCCTTATCTCCGAGTAGTGTGCCATCTCAACATAAATGTCTGGTGGGAAGGAGCCTTTCAACTGGCTCCTTTCTTTAGGTGTGTCTTCCCAAGAGGATCTTTCTCCCACCAGAACTAAAGCATTACTAACAACTTATGTATTTCCAGTTTTAACATGGGGCAGTTGCAAAAGAAACTCTCTCCTTGGATTGGAATTATGGGAAATAGATATATCATCTTGCCCAATACATCTGGGAAAGTTCCTTGTCATCTAGTTGGCTTTCAGAGTTTATCAAAAGTGAAACAAACAACTTGGTGCCAGAGGCTCCTTAAGCTATACTATATTCCTCAGTGCTACTTCAGCTTTTTCTGTAGAACCATCATCTCAAAGTTTTGATTTTAGAGTTTACAAGTAAAGATTTTATCAGCAGAGGTTTAGAGAATGCTTAATAGGTGACCTTTTGTATAGTATTCACCCCTCTACTCAAAGACATTACAATACTAATCAGTCTAGAAAATAAAGTCCTTCCCTGAAGAATTTGCCACAGACATGACTGGAACTCATGTTTAGAGTTCTTGTGATGCCTTTCTCATGACAAGAATGAGGCTCATAACACTTTCTTCCTATAAGAGTGCCCTTCTAGAACCTTTCTCTGAGGTTTAGTATTAATCTGATAGGCCCTGTTTAGGATAAACTTCTTTGATCGTTCTTTCTGAGGATACTGTTTGTGTCTCCGTTGTAGCCCAAGTGGAAGCTCCGAGGTCTTAGTATTTTTACAATCAAACAATTTACTGGCAGTATAACTCCTCAATGTCTTCATCTCTTCTGGATCTTAGGAGGAGAGTTAGTGATTTGTATGTAATCTCCTTTTACACAAATATTCTCTGTTATGAAAATTTCATTTGGGTTAAGATAAAAGCAAACTTTAGATTTTTGGTAAAAAATGAAAATGCTGAATGTAGAAATAACCATATTGTCATCCACTCTTGGAAAACTTCATCAAGAGAGCTTCATATATTATGTCCAGTTAATCCCTCATTGACCCTTTTGACTTCACCAGAGAATATCAAGGGGACCATTTATTTGTATGCCCTAAAAGCTTAAAGTCCCTTTCAACAAAGAATATCTCTGTGTGGATTAAGAACTTGTTTTATTGATTCAACCTCGGTGTATACTAAAGTACATGATGTGAGGAAGTTAGCTTGTACTTTATCCTTCCTCAGAAACTTTCATTGAAGGAGATCGGGAAAAGGAGCTGGCATGCTCATTCA
>JAUUEG010662871.1:0-13056 GCA_032361445.1 Panulirus gracilis
GGAAGGAGTTCATGCCTTTAAGGAAGTAATGGTTCCACAACAGAACCTTGTAGCACTCTTATGGTCACCTCATCCCATTTAGAGAAAGTTCCTTTGACATATGTCCTTTCTTCCCTTCCTCTAAGATAATCCTCTTTCAGTTAAAGGAGTTTACCCCTGATTACTATCTGGTTATCCAACTTTTTAATCAGACTCCCATGCATTAGTGTCAAATTCTTTTTGGCAATCCCAATACAGTCTACCTAGTCTTCCTTTTTGTCTTAGACAGAGCTCACTCTCTCATAGTATTTTAAGAGGTTTATTACTATATTTTTTCTTATGCAGGCATTCCATACATGATCAACCCACCCTACAGTGTGCGTTGTCTGGCAATTTTTTCTGGTCTTTTGCATTCAGGACTCAAGACTAACATCCATACAACATTCTCAGGATAACTGTATCTTCAGATATATCCATTTTCCTCATAAGAAATGTTGTCCTATCCATTCACTGACCTATGGTTTCATCCACTGCAGTGATCACTCCCATGTACCCAAAGCATTCCAGTTTCCTTTAGGTCCTCCTTTTTCAAACATGATCACATACCATTCTGCTGCACCTCATTATCTTACTCTTTTCACATTCACTGTCTGCTTTCTCCTGGAGTTTCAGGAGTCTGCTTCTAGAGCAGCTGCTGACAGCAATTGATTCACCTCCCATGACCTCCAGCCCCCTTTATACCACAGACCTGCTCCTTGATTTAGGACCCTTGCATTCACCTCCCTCACTGTCTTTCCCATATAAATGCATTAAACAACCATGGTGATACATGATACACCAAATGGAAAACGAGATCATGTAATACTCAAGTTTGACTACGAGAACATTTAAAGAGCAGAGGTGAGGGAAATCATTGTAATGCTCAGGTTTGCCTATGTGGTAAATGAAAACATTAGAAGAGCAGAGGTGAGACAAAGTAAAAAGAGGAAAAATAGTAATGGAAACTACACAAATCTTATCAATATTTATGGAAATGGGTTTCAGTAGCCAAGAATCAGGGCTTTGTGATGAGTATTCAGTGAAATTTGCAACTTTGTGAGGGAGTAGGAACATGGGTACCTCTAGCCAGAGGGAATATTAAGAACAAGAAGTGAACATTTTAATAAAAGATATCAAAAAGCCAAGGAGCTTTGAAATGTGCATTGGTGAAGATATAAATGGTACTCCAACCAGCCTGCAATTGTAAGGTATAAGAGAGCAAGAAATGAGTACACCAGGATAAGAATGGAAGAACAAAGAAAACTTGGAAATAATATTATAGATGGAAGGAGAAAATCCGAAAATTTTCTATAAAGTCATCAGGAATCACTTGTCAGTTAAAGAGCAGCTAAGGATTTTAGAGGGAAGAATTGTAGATGATGATGTGAGGAACTGATTAAGCTCATAAATGTTTTCATCATGGAGGATTCTGTGTGTGAGGGCGTGGGAGTTTACGTTGCCCCTAACCTGTCGCCAGAGCTCCACGTTACGAGAATAGTGAAGGATACAAACTGTCTGCCGGCAACTGTTAGAATAGATTTTAAGTATATGGATAAGGATATGTTTAAAAAGATGTTCATATCTTACATAAGGTCAAAAATAGAAAATGCTTTTCAATTTTGTTCACTGCACCTAAAGAAGCAGAGATAGCTAATAGATAAGGTCCAGAGGAGGGCAACAAAAATTGCACCAGAATCAAGGGAGCTGAGTTACAATGATAGGGTACAGGTTTTAAATTTGCCCACCTTTGATGAAAGGAGAGCATTAAGTTATTCATCACTTTATTGTGTCTATGAAGTTCTCAAGGATTTTATGTCTAGTAGTCATAACATTCTTTCAGTTATTGCAGATTACATTTGCTGTGTTCATTTTCTAACTCAGTGAACAAGCTCATTGTTTGTTATTTTGTAAGACATCCACCACATAGAGAACACTAGATTAACCATCTTAGCTCTCTCTCTTTCTTAAAGGAGAGTATCTTCTCATGTAAATTATTTCATGCTGATTTTTAAGAATTCTTTCACCTATTGCACCGTAGTAAAACTGCAGTGAGTAGATTGTTTATTTGTTACTGTATAAGACGTTTCACCGCTTACAAATACCAAATTAACCACCTGAGCTGTCTCTTTACCTTGTAGGAATAGTTCTTCGTGCAGGGACCACAAGCACTAGTAGAGATAGATTTTCAGAGGTGTGCATCCTTATATCATTTACAAACACTAGAATAACCACCTCAGTTGTGTCTTTCCCCTGGAGGAGTAATTCTTCATGCAGGAACCACAAGCAGTAATGTTGATATGTTTTCACAGGTACGCCGCCTTATATCACAAGATTTCGATAAAGTTTGGTCCAGTGGTGTTCATGTCCTTCTTACTCCAGTAACACTGTCTACTGCACTCAGGTATACTAAAATATTTTTTGGTCATATCATAATCATCTTTGAAATTAAGATTTTATTTTGCATTTCTTGAAAAGGGGATGTCTTAAAAAATGACCAAAAGTTAGTCGCAGCTATTAAGAAACTTGCCAGTGTTAAAGTCCAGTATCTTTATGTATTTGTTATCATAGATATTGGGGATGGGGAGAAAGAATACTTCCCACGTATTCCCTGCGTATTGTAGAAGGCGACTAAAAGGGAAGGGAGCAGAGGGCTGGAAATCCTCCCCTTCTGTTTTTAATTTTCCAAAACAAGTAACAGAGAAGGGGGCTAGGTGAGGATATTACCTCTAAGGCTCAGCCCTCTGTTCTTAATGCTACCTCACTTAAGAAGATGGCAAATATGTATGAAACAAATATGTATGTATATGTGCATGTATGGGCATTTATATATGTGCATATGAATGGATGAGCCATTCTTTGTCTGTTTCCTGGCGCTAACTCGCTGATGCGGGAAACAGCAATCAAGTATAATAATGCAATTGCTTGACCTACAGAGGATAGCTCTTTAAATTCAAAGCTGTATGTGTATATGAGTGGATGGGCCATTCTTCATCTCTTTCCTGACACTGCTCCCTGACGCAGGAAACTGCAATTAAGTATAATGAATATAAATAAGTCTTGTGTACGGGGAGGAAGAAAGGAGAGTGACTGGTTCCAAGTGGCAGGGGAGTGTGATGTCACCATGGTTGTTTAATTTGTTTATTGATGGGGAGGTAAATGTGATTCTGGAGAGAGGGGTTAGTATGCAGTCTGTTGGGGAGATGAGAGGTCCTGGAAAGTGAGATAGTTGTTGTCTGCAGATGATACAGCTGATTCATGCGAGAAACTGCAGAAGTTGGTGACTGAGACTGGAAGCATGAAAAAGAAAAAGTTGAGAGTAAATGTGAATATAGGCAACGTTATCAGGTTCAACTGAGTTGATCAACATCTTAGTTGGGTATGTAACTATGAATGGAAAAAAACTGGAAGTGAAGTGTTTTAGATATCTGGGAGTGGTCATGGCAACAAATGGAACCATGGAAGTGGATATGAGGCATAGGATAGGGGAGGGGGCAAAGGTTTTGGGAGTACTGAAAAATGTGTGGTGTACTTAAACTGGTTAAAGCATGTGGAAAGGACAAGCAAACAAAGATTGATTCAGGGTATCTAAATGTCAAAAGTGGAGTTAATGAAGGGGATACTACAAAGGAGATGGAAGGATGGAATGAAGGAGGCTTTTGGGTAACAAACTTTGAATATTCAGGAGGGTTTGAGGTGTAAATGGGACAGAGGAATAAAGAAGACTGGATCAATAAGGTCTGTGAGTGCAATGGGCAGTTACTGAGCTGAATTAGGGCATATGAAGTGATGAAGATTATCCAAAGAACAGTCATGGAGCTTGGCTGTGGACTGTAGGGATAGGGTTTTGGTGTACTATACAAGATAAATAGTAAGATGATGTGTGCAAATGAAGCCACTTGTTATTTATCAAAGAGCTACTTTAGTAATGCTGGAGAAGAAGTTCAGAAAAAAAATCATGAGCTGACTTACATAAAGTTTGAAACATCTACCTCCTTAAATACTTGAAAAGACCACTTCTCATACAAAGATCCACATCTTTTTGTTAATGAAATACCTTTTTCAAATATGTTTGCCTTTTCCTGTGTTAGCAAGGAACCTCCAGGACCAAGCAAAGAAATAGTACCATCTGCTCACATCCAACCTTTAGCTGTCATGCATAATGTATCAAAACCAGAGCCCTCTAACCACAACAAAGCCCCACACACTTTTTTGATGTTCTCCAACTGCCTCATGTGCCCTGGTTAAGCCCACTGACAACAAATTGTCCCCAGTATACCACATCACTCCAATTCACTCTATCCTTTGCATGCCTTACACTCTCCTGCATGTTCAGGCCCTAAGCCTTCAAAGTATCTTTTAATATATCTTTCCACCTCCTTGGTTTTCCATATTCCTTGTTCCCTCTACTTTTGATATGTATACCTTCTTAGCATCATTTCCTAATTTCTCTCTATATGTCCAAACCATTTCAGCATATCCACTTCAGTTCTCACATTCACACTACTCTTACTGCTACACCTCTTTCTTAACCAGTCTCTTCTTATTCAACAACCCTGACCACACCACAGTTTATCCTTGAACATTTCATTTCTGATACATTCTTCCTAGCCTTTACGTTTTTGTCTAAAGCCCATGCCTCACATCCATACAGCATCTACAAGACTACTATACAATCAAACATACCTATAATTGCACTTAAAGACAATGACCTCTCTTTCCACACATTCCCCAATGCACCCATGACTTTGCCACTTCACTTATGCTATGAATCACTTCAGCCCCACTTATTCCATTCACCACCATATCTAATCCCAAGTATCTAAAACACTCCACTTCCTCCAAGTTCTATCCATTCAAACTTTTACTTGAAATATCCTCTCTTTTCACTGCTAAATCTAGTAACATACTATTATTCAAATTCATTCTCGACTTTCTCCTATAACATACACTCCCAAACTTAAGACACCAGCTTCTACAGTTACTCACCCAAATCTGCAACCACAGCCATACCATCAAAAAGCAAAAAAATTAATTGCCTCCCAGGTGCCATCCCATCCCCAAATGACTGCATACATACTCCTCTCTCCAACAACCTTGCATTCACCTCCCTCACCACCCCATTCATAAACAGAATAACAGCCATGGTGACAAAACACGCACCTGCCACATACCCACCTACACCTGGAACTACTCACCCTCCTAAGTAAAACTCCTTACTGCTTCTTAATTCATCTGCTTGGAGGAATTGGAGGTAAGGTGGTTTTAATATAGCATAAGTTCCTATCTACTTTACAAAAATGCAATTGTTTGACCTATAGAGGATAGCTCTTTAAATTCAAAGCTGTATACTTTATTGGAGATGTATGGCTTCCTATACCGAGTCTACACGCATCAACATAGGACAGATTAGCATACATTCTTCAAATGTTGTAAAGAGCAGATTGTGCTCCAGCATCATGACTGCAATATACTGTAGAAATTCATTACTAGTCATTGTGTTGTGACTATGGAAGATATTCATCTGAATACAGGTATAACAACACACATGTACATCATCTTCAGAGGTGTATTATTTGTAATATGTTAGTACACTATGATCTACAAAGAAAAACTCACCCACATCAGATGAGGACTCTTCACCAGACGTACCATCAGATTCCCGCTGATCTTCTCTCTCCTTTTTACTACTATGCTCTCGAGGTGGTGATGTTCTGTTGGATAATTCATTTAACTGATGAAAAGCTCAAGAAGAAAAATATAGTTAATATTCCATCAATCCTGAAAATTACATTACAAATATGGCAATGTAAAGACACACACACTTTACCACTGTATTGAAAAAAAAGTTACTGAAACCTTAACTAGTACTAGAATCATGTTTTTTACACTTAACAATTAACACTTTGTCTTCAGTTTTCAAGCACTGATCTCTAGCTGTTCAGATACTCATCCTCATGTCTTCCCAGGCAATGAACTGATCTTCATCTTCTGTGCCTAGTTAGTGACTCCCATGTGTCTTCCTAGCCACATACTGATCCTCTATTCACTACACAGTCAGGCAATGAACTGATCTCCATCTCCTGTACCTAGTTACTGACTCCCAGGTGTCTTCCCAGCCACATACTGATCCTCTATTCGCTACACAGTCATTAAATAATTTCCTTACCAACCAGGTACAAACCCAACCAGGGTCTTACTTCAACATGCACATTTACAATATCTTTAGAAGACTTGATCTTTGCACCCTATATATTCTACATTCGCCTAATCTAAGTGCTCTTTTATCTTTTAATGGAGGTTCCAGTCACAGACAGAAGCCCATATCATGGTTAGGCCTTAACTGAAATATGAAAAGAGCAATAAAAGGGAAAAGAAGCGATGCCATAAAGTTATGAATTTTGGAGGAAATGAACAGCCAGTCTTTTAATTCTAAGAAGTGCAAGGTTAAAGTTATTGGGAAATATATGAAAGTTCCAAAGCTTCAAGATATAAGGAAAGAAACAGTTATTAAAACAGCACACATCTGAGTTGCCAACAGCCATACATTAATCATGTGATGCAACAGCTTGCTAAGTATTGAGTGGTCTAGCAAGCAGTGGTGCCACAAAAGTAGCCATCCCTCACAAGCAAAATCAAAAACTAATACCTACAGAACAAAAGTGAACCAACATTACAGCGCACGTTAAGTGGGTCAAGTTTTTAAGTTAGCCTGGGAAAGTCAATAAGTTGGACTATTTTCAACTTAACAACTCAACTTTGTTGAGTAAGGTTGAAGAGATAGAACCACGCCAGATGTGAAAGCAATACTCGATACAAGGACAGATCAATCCTTTGTATAAACAAATCAACTCTTTGCACAAAAAAAAAAAAAAAATCAACACAAACACAGGACTCCAAGTTTCTCCTATCTTCATCATTTTATTGCCATACTTGATTGCCGTTTCCCACAACAGCAAGGTAGTGCCAAGAAACAGACAAAGAAAGACCCATCCACTCATATACAAACATATATACATACACACTCATACACATACATATAAACATATACACATACACATTCATATACATATGTACACATATACATATTCATACTCGCTTGCCTTCATCCATTCCCGGCACCAATTTGCCCCATAGGAAGTCAGTGAGGTAGCGCCAGGAAAACATATAAAAAAAATTCGTTCACACTCTGTCTCTGTCATGTGCAATGCACCGAAACCACAGCTCCCTATCCACATCCATGCCCCAAGCACCTCTCCATGGTATACCCCAGACATTTCACATGCCCTAGTTCAGTCCTCTGACAGCACATTGACCCCACTATATCACATCACCATATCATTCCAATTCACTCTAATCCTTGCATGCCTCTCTATCTCTATCTATATATCTAATGCCCGTTCCCTCTAAGAACTCCCATCAAAGGAATGGCCATGAAAAAAGAATTTTCACTTATCCCTGTCCTTACATGCCTCTTTTGACTACATCATTCCATGCATTCATCAAACATTTCTCTCCCTCCAGTGCTTGTCCACTCTATTTCCCCATGTCAAAGGTGGTCTTCCACTCACACCAACCCCTTTAACTGTACTATCATACACTCCATCTTGTAAACTCCCCACCTACCATTCTCTTCACATGCCCAAACCCCCTCTAAGTATTACATTTCACCAACTCAATTTCACCAAATCAATTCTGTTTGCATTCTCTGCCATACCACATCCAGAGCCTGGATTCTTGACCTCTGTGAGTTATTCCATGTCCATGTTTTGGCTGCATAGGTCAGGGCTGGGAGGAATAAGTTGTCCCTTACTCCTCTCTTCACTTGCATGCTTACACCTCTACCCATCATTTTTCTATTAAGGGATCCAATGACTCTTTTTACTCTGTACTGTTCTCTCCCCTATCTCTCCTTCCATAACAACAAACTTACTCAAGACAGCTGCTAAATACTTAAATTCTCTTACCCCTTCAAGTCTTTCTCTCCCAACACACAAAGCACAGTTTAGTACACTTTCTTCTGTCTTTCACGCTGTATGGTTTTACAAAACACATAACTTCACTGTTTCCTTTCAAACACCATTGCTTTACTTTTACTTGCATATACTTTCAAGCACCTCGCACCCACATGTATACAAAAACTTTTGCTCAACTCTCTATCCATTGTGACACATGCATTTGCAACTCTACAGAAGACTTTAACACCATTCAACAGATATCCTTCTCCCTAACATATCCTTAACTCATCCCATAAAGCACTGCACTTAACTCTGTCATATACTTCAGCAAAAGCTGTACATAACTTCTTACATTTCACTAGATACTTGTTCACATTCATTCTCACAGCACAAATCTGATCCACACATTCCCTGCCTTTCTTTAAAATCCCTTGCTCCTTACTTATTCTGCATTCAGTCATTTCAATCATTTTATCTATCAACACACTTGCATACACTTTTTCTGGTATACTTAACAGACTTATTCCCCCTACAATTGCTACAAATATCCTTAGCAAATGCTTTTTTCAATAAAGGCATAATAATAGCTTTCACCCAATCCTCATGCATACCTTTCTACTCAATAACATTTTCTCCTCCATACTTCAACTTTTGGCCATAATCCCATCCACACCAGGTGCTTTTCCTCCCTTCAACTTCATTATTACCCTTTTTTCCTCCCTCCTTGCTATAGGCTCCTGCAATTCTAACCTTTTCCTTCCATCCTCCATATCCATCCATGTAACAACTGCTGCCTCACCTTCTCCCACATCCATCAGGACATCATATGACTTATTCCATCATATGACTTTTTCCATCTCCTTCCACTTCCTCCTTTTGATTTGGCAACTCCCCTTCCTTACTTCTCATATCTACACTGCATTTCTACCTTGTTGAAATGCTTTCAGGATTTGGATGTTAATGCTTATACCTTTTGTTTGTTAACAGGCATATATCACCATACAACTTTCTTAACACTAATCTATGCAGTTCAAACTCTTTCAGTCTTTCAAGACTGTTCTTTTGCTCAAGTCCATTTATTTCACATGTAAAGTGTTTTTATATTCTCTCTAATTGGCTCATTTCACTTTACATAACTGGCAACCATACATCACAGCAGTATTCAATTTTACTTTTCGTATATACATGAAAATTTTCATCATTAGTTTTCTTTCTCTTCATAGGCGCTTAATACCATAACACTCATTCTTCTGCTGGAAAGTGATGCCTATGTCCACCTGAAATTCAAGATTTTCACTTACATTCATTCTCAAACCTCTGACGTTTTATCTAGTTTCTATTTCTTTTTCTGTTGGGCCATCTACATGTGCTGAAATCCTGTTAATACTCCATGACTTATTTGTTCAGTCCTCTTTGTTAAATTCCATTAGATTCTTTTCCACCTATTTGTATATGTTTAGAGCCTAGAGAGGTCCTCAAGGTTCTTCACCCAAACAGGCCACACTAGGCCAACCTGGAGAAATAAACTGCTGGTCAACCAAGCTGCTGGAAACAACTGCCCCCATACTGTAAAACCACCCCAGCCTAGCTGGTCTCCTACACTTTGTAGGAACCTGTTCAGTGCACTCTTCTACTTCTCTACTGTGCACCCTATGCTGTTTCAGAAGGTAGATGGCAAGCTGTTGAAGCATCTTCGGCACCAGATGTTTAAGGTGCTCTCTTTGGATTTCAGAGGTAGTATTTCACAAAGTCTTCCTTACCTGTCGTGCCAGTATGGTGTAATTTCCAAATGTAAGTTGGGAAACAAAAATGTAAAATTTTCCAGGTTGAGATGATGATATACCTCTCCCATCTTCGGCCATTCCTAGTAATTGAGTAACTTCAACATATAAATGGGCTGTGAAATATCCTTAAACACTCTCTAACTCCATAATCTCACTTGCCAACCAAGAAATACTCACTTCATTAAAGAATTAGTGCCTTGAATAATCATTGGTTTTTCTTCCCTTGTCTTGAAGCTTTGCAAGATCCAGTCTGCCATCCTTCTTAACGAGGCAACCATAGTTTTGTTGCGATCACTAAAGGTTAGGCAGACGGGCATAATTATACAAAGTCTTTCAAATTATTCATCTGATTTATGATAGTGGCTATGTCTGTCTGGTACTCTATGTTCCTTTTGATTTCTTCCTTTTCCCCACATCAGAGGAATTGAAACTTATGTCAACTGAAAAGCATGTTGTTCTCAGCTGCCTAATCAAATAATTCATTTATGTCTCTTTGCGGCCTTTCAGCAACTCCTGTTAGTGTGATTTTCATAAAAATCTTATATTATCTGCAAAAGATAATATCAAACTGGCTTGTGTGCATCAATGTCAGACATAAAAATGAGGAATTGGGGGATGCAAGAACAGTTCCTCAAGGGACTGAGCTTTTACCAAGGAGACATTGGTGATGGTATGGTTTACATGTTACGATCTATCAGTAAAAAAGTCGTAAATCCATCTCTCATTTTTCATGTTATTCCTTCCTTTCGCATTTTATGGCCATTGATTACATGGTCACATTTGTCAAATGCTCTTGCAAAGGCTGTATAAATAAATCAACTCAGCATTTTATGTTTCAAGAGTTTCAATAATGCTATCATAATGTCATACAATGAGTGTCCTGGGTCATACAAATTCTTCACTTCTATAAACTCACTCTGTTTGTTTGCTTCTTAGGACTCTTTGGAAGATTCTAATGATGTGAAATGTTAATGCTACTGGTTGAAAGTTTTTGGGACTGCTTTGAGGAGTGGGGCAATATGGATTAGTTTAAGACTCTCAGGAATGGTGCCCCAATCTAGACTTTTTCTCCAGATCATATTTAGTGCAAATGCTGGGGAGGCTTTACAATTCTTAATGAAGACTGAGTTCCCTGAGTCAAAACCTGGGGCTGAGTGCATGGGCATGCTCTTAAAGGCCCTACTGAATTTCGAGCTGAGGTGGTGATATGTGCAGTATACACCTGGAGGATTACTGCTCAAGATGTCTGCATGGTCACTTATTTCTAATGTAGTTTTTGGCTCAGTGAATAAATATCTATATTGCCTTTTTAGAATCTCACTCATCTCTTAGCCTTCATCTGTAAAGATATCTTCTTAATACTCTAAGTGGGCCAGTGGCGTTTGTGGTTCTGGATTTGTTTTGCATATGAGTAAAAAAAATTTGTCATACATATTTGCCATTTCCAGCATTAATGAAGCAGCATTAAGAACAGAGAACTGAGCCTTAGAGGGAATATCCTTAGTTGGCCCCCTTCTCTGTTTCTTCTTTTGGAAAATTAAACATGGGGGGGAAGGATTTCCGGCTCCCTGGTCCCCCCTTCAGTCACCTTCTATGATACGCAGGGAATACATGGGAAGTATTCTTTCTCCTTTATCCCCAGGAATAATGGGCAAAAGTACTTAGGTTATTTCTTATTTTGTTAATGACTTTCTTTTTTTCTTCTTTATCCTGTGTATGGGGCTGGGGGACAAATGTTGGATGATGTGAAAGCCTTCAATTAGGGAGTAAATGCATGTGTACACATGCATTGAGATTTGAGTGAAGTTGCACAAGTCTGTGTGATTTATGTGTGTAAGCAAAGGTGACAGAAGAAAATGCAAGAAAAAAAGATAAAAATGCATGTAAAAGTAATGTAATAGTTTGAAAGAAAACATAAAGAAAATATAGACTTTGCAGAGCCCTACTAATTGAGAGAAGTATGCTAAACAGTGTTATAGTTGGGGAGAAACACTGGAAATGGTGACAGAATTTAAGTATCTGGGAGCTATCTCGGATAAGTTTGGTGATAGGGAAAGAAAGATAAGGAATAGAACAGTTCAGGGTAGAAGAGTCACTGAGTTCCTTAATTGAATAAAGAAGGGTAGAAGTGTAAATATGGACATGAAGAAATTATTAATGGACAGCACAGTCCTCCCAACCCTGACCTATGAAGCTGAAACATGGACATGGATTGAGTCACAGAGGTCAAGAATCCAGGCTGTGGAAATGAGCCATTTGAGAAGAGCATGTGGTGTGTCTAGATGAAATAAAGAAAGAAATGAAGGGGTGTGTGAGAGATGTGTTATGGCAGGGAGTGCAAAGGTAATGAATTGTGGAGTGGAAGAATGTGTGAAATGTAATATTTTGAGACAGTTCGGGCTCATGAAAAGAATGCAAGACTCTGAGTTTACATTTACCAGGAGAGTGTATGATAGATCATCGACAAGTAATTCAGGATCATCTTTTATACCTGTTTCTCTGCTAAACACCACTCAGTTTTCTCTTTAGAAGACAAAAAACATAATGTCACTGGTATGGCTGGAGGATGAATGGCTGTAGGGGGAAATTACTGAGTACTGGTAAGGGTTCATTTAACTAGCTTAAGTCTTCCCCAATTGGAAATGATATTCAATCTGAATTTGCAGAGATAAGTGAAAGATGATGTATATGAGAAAGAATAGTAGATAGGGATTCAAAAGAAGTGAAGAAATGTAGAGTTAATTCACCTTTATAAGTGGAATGAGTAATTTTTTGAAGAAAGATCACTGATAAACAGGAGGAAGAAGGTAGAAGGAAAGGTTGATGTTCACAGTTATGTAAAGGACTGTTAGAGAGAAAGCTGGATATAGGAAAAGAAAGTGAGAAAGCTGGAAGAAGGTTATTTTGAGATGAGAATTGTGCCATGTCCCAATGTATTCTTCCATATACATCACGGATTACAATAAGGATTTCCAACTGTAGGGTTAGCAGGTCATTACTTTACTGAGAGATGGGTTGTATATTGCACAAGGAGGTGTGACCATTGTAGATGTGAACAGCTGTATTGCTGAGTCTTGCAGTTGTTGTCACAGTAGCCAAAATAGATAAAGCCCTTTGATGTTTAGCTCGAGGTTTTATGTTCTAGTTTTGCTCACTATTGCCTCAGAAGATACACCCACCTTTTTATGTAGCTTTGAATAGGTATCTGACTGAAATTTAACAGAAAGTAGGTTGATGTTAAGACAGGGCACTGTTCTGGGCAGAGCTTCAATGAATCTACCATCAACTACAAGACATAT
>JAUUEG010662980.1:0-11827 GCA_032361445.1 Panulirus gracilis
TGTGTGTGTGTGTGTGTGTGTGTGTGTGTGTGTGTGTGTGTGTGTGTGTGTGTGTGTGTGTGTGTGTGTGAGGTACACTTAATGTCTAGGTATGTGAACACCAAATAACTCCGTCTGTTTTGCTGTATGCTGACGACTCCACCCTGTATTCCTCCACATCCTTCAAAATCCGCTCCTTCGTTCCTCACTCGATCTGTCTCTCGTCTCGACACAAACGTCCTCACTAAACTCAGACTTGGACAGGATGTCTCAGTGAGGGTAGACGAGATCTGGTTAAGTATAAAGCCTCCAAGGCACAGCTTCTGTCCATTGCTCTGTCGAAAATTCCCCACAGCTTTCCCCTCTCTTGTGGCGGACCCACCCCACATTACAGAAATAACTGAGTCTCTCTCTACGTAACTGGGAGTCTTGTTTAGATGTCTAAATTTCTTTTCTTCCGGACGGCTGTTCAGTTTATACGAAGGATTGATTCGTCCTTGTATGGGGTACTGCTCTCACATCTGGGGTGGTTCTAGCTCTATATTCCTATTAGGGTTGAGTCGAAAGCGATCCGGCTTATCAACTCTCCCAAGCTAACTTCCAAGCTTGACCCCCTTCCCCTACGTCGCAATGTTGGTTCATTTTCCCTCTTCTATGGGTATTACTTTGGTTTTTGCTCCCGAGAGCTGGCTGCTTGTGTGCCCCCCACCGGGACTCGACAAGGCTGAGTACAAGTGCTGGTGTGGCCATCAGCAACTTAAGTGTAGGCCGTTTTGATAACTGTGTCATTCCCTACACCTCGAAGCTCTGAAACTCTCTACCTTCTCATGTCTCTCCTAATAACTATGACCTGGCACATCTCAAAAGTCAGCTTTTTCACTTTCTCCAAAATTCGTAAATACTTTCCCTTGTCTATTATTTTTCCCTTTCATAATCCTGTCTATGTTTCAATTAAGGCCTGGTCTTAATGTGGACTTTTATCCATGACTGGAGACTTCAACGAAAAATACATATATATAAATACTGTTGTACATACATATTTCAGCATTCAGTTAGAATTTAATTTTGAGGCAATCAATCATGCCTGAAAATCTTAGTCAAAAATAAAGCTGCTTTAGTCTATAAAGTCAGCTTTTTGGAAAAACATCCTAAGATTAATCTAACAAATGCAATCCTTGGTCAGCAACAGGAACTAAGCCTCTTGTACTGTATAAAATTAAAGTTCTGTTGTTGGCCAAGGTTTTCAGACATGTGGATAACTGCCTCACAATGGTTCTGTAAGGATCACTTTCATGAATGATCACAAAAATTTCCCCTGGGTAGACCTTCCTACTCAGTTCTCATAGTACATAATCCATACACTAGGAAGGAGTATGAAAATCCTAGGCTACTGGATCTGTCTTCTCCTCCCCTACTCATGAGAAAGAGTTAAGAGATTTTTTTTTATTATTAACCTATTAAAAAAAAAAGAGATAGTAACACATAATAACAAACAAGGAGTTGTAAGGCTGCCCAAACAAATCAATGTCTAAGGTTACCATCATACCATGGAAGCAACATGATATTAATGGTGTCTCCACAGAAACCAGTTCTCAAGATACAGAAGTCCCTTGCCAACCATAAGGGTTATGTTCCTGAAATATCCTGTGGTTGACATAGCATAGTAAAAATCTATGAGAGGTAGGAGGTTAAGGGGAATGCCTCTTGAAAGACATACTTTAAGTCTTGTAATGAACACTTCAAGGTTAACAATAAGCATGTCATACTTCAAAGATAACGTGTTTATGCTATAAAACTACAATGAAACGATGGCAATATGTTAGCCCTGATGCCATGCCTCTATACTCACACAAAGCAACCAGCTAGCTATGCTGCACAAAAGGCTATCTTGAAGATCACCTTATCAACACTGCCTGGATATGACATTCCTCCAGCCTTTCCCTTGCGATAGTGGTATGCCAGTCTGGGCTACATGCAGCCTGTGGCCACATGGTATTTAGCTAATGCACAGAAAACTTATGGTGTACTGTGATAAACCATGGCTGCTCAAAACTTGGTACCATGTTTGATAAAGTGGTATACACATTATTCTAAGCAGATATAGTCAAAACCTTGGTTAGCAAAACTGTGATAGGCAAGGAACCACAGTACAATAAAGAACTTGTGATTTGTACCTTGAAACAATTAATGAGACAAGATACCCAAATACCACGAGCCCATGTCAAATAATGGTCAGCAAATACAGACAGCACCATGGCAAGCATGGAGTGATGTGGGTACTAACCAACTGCACTGTCTCACCTCTGTATCATGATATCAGAGACCTGGGTTTCTTGCTGTATGGTTTTAGAGTCCCGGGAAATGAACCTCCACCAGTATCATATGTTTTAAGATCGTTGAAAGAGGGTAAATCTTTATGACAACACCTCAACAGCATCTGTACCCTATACCATGCAAGTCATCTCTCAGATCCTTATATGGTTTTGTCTAAAGGTGATAAACAGACTGAAATAATGAAAAATGTTACCAGGCTAGTCACCTGTAGTAAGGCTGTAGCACTGTTAGCTGATGAACAGAGCACAGTCATTAAGCACTTCAATTCCTCAAAGGAGATGGTGAATGTTTTGTTAGTTTAGTTTGGCTTCCTGCTTATTTTTGGTACAGTATAATGACTTGTTGGGTTACTTAGTATGTCTTCTGAGTATAAGTACAGAAACTAGTCTTACATTCTTTCATCTTACATTACCACCTATTTCACTAAGAGGAAGTTACTCAGATATCACTTTTCACACAGCCTTGGAGCTTGTAACATTGCGCACAGTGAATGAGATGGTGGAAGTGCTAAAGAAGGAAGTAGGCAAGACACACAACACCGTAGAACATGAAGACACTGGCAAGTAAGTGTCCTTGTATTTACTCCAATATAACATTGATTGTTTCCTTGACGCAAGCTTTAGGTATTAGATATCATGTTGGTTTGTTTACTAAAAGAAGTGTAAAATTCATAGTGCTAAAACATTTTTCATATGAATTAGCTAAGGAGGAGGATTTGGCTGGATTTTTTGAAATGTGGAAGAGTATATATTTAAATCTTTGAGTTTTATGTATGGTTGAATTTTGAATAAAACAATGTGGTTATTGAACATATAACATTAGTTTTGACATTGGATTACCATACAGTATACTAAGATGTTTATACATGTTTCTGTTTGTCTGATGTGTATGTTGTTTCTCAGCATATATAAGGGTGGCTTGTGGGGAATATTTTCACCACAAATACTTTACATGTTTCCATACCCATATGAACTAATCTGTTACAATTTTTCTACTCTGTCAATACTTCTGCATTCCCTATGGTCTACCTCGCCTTTACCCCATTCATTTCTTTCACATATGTTTTTTATCAGTCGTTTTAGATCTGTTCAATTTACATTTTTTCACCATTATCTGTTACCACTTTGAATTTATTGATCACTTCCTTAAGGTATTGCTTGCAAAGATCTTGATTTCTAATTCTCTTTAGTCATGTAACAGTACAGCATTTTAAGAAATATATTTAATTCTTCCCTAATCATCACCATATTAAAACAAATAACCTTGCTGCACACATTTGACTTGCACTATATTTTTAGAACCCTAACTTTCATGTAATCCTCAAGGATATTCAAATGTAATGTTTTGCACAGTTTATTATCCTCACTCTTACAAGGTACCGACAGCTACTTGTACGCACCCTGCACACAATCAGTATGAAATTCCCGGAGGTGGCTGCCAGTGTCATCCCTATCCTAATGGACTTTCTATCAGACAATAATGAATTTGCTGCTACTGATGTCCTTGTCTTTGTCAGGGAGGCTATTCAAAGGTTTGAGGTAAGCTGTTTGAGATTATTTATTTTCAGAGTATCACTAGTGCATTTGTTTACTGTATAGATCAAGCATGATTAAGGAATACTTAATTACAATTAAAGTTATTGGTCAAGATACATTGGAAAGACTTGATAATGTGGACACACTTGATCAGGCAGTCTTAGTAATTTTCATGAATTCTTCCTTTGTTTTTGTGTTTGTAGTTGACACCTGAACTACCTTGCTGAAGTCTTCAGCAAATTTCTATTGCATTACTCTTATATTCTTCAGACTTTAAAGTTTAGTAATAATCAGTAATTGAAATATTCTGTTTTTTTCAACCTTTGTGAGTTGGAGGTTTCTTCCACAGGGATTGCGTCCTCAGATTATTGAACGTCTGCTTTCAGCTCTGCCAACTATTTGCTCTGTGACTGTACACTGTCACACTCTTTGGATTTTGGGAGAGTATGCCTCAACCACAGGTATTTTGCATCATTTTCAACAAAAAATGACACATTCTCTTTAGTGTTTGTGCACCTATAGTGATGATATTGGTTGCATGTTGAGGTGACACAGCTGTCTCAATTTTCTTATTAGGTGGTGGGAGGTTTATATGAACTTTTGTGTATTTCTTCCTCCATCTGGCATATAATGATAACAACAGATTATCTATACTTCCGACAGGAGAGATTTTGGGTGTAGTGTCAGCTGTGAGGGGGACTTTAGGAGAACTGCCTATAGTAGAGGATGAGATGCGTAAGGCTGCAGGAGAAGCAGGGGAAGAGGATGGCTCTGCAGACAAAGCCAGCCAGCAGCAACAACAGAAGGTCACAGCTGATGGTACCTATGCCTCACAATCTGCCTTCTCAACAACCACGTGAGTGTTCAGTACATTGAACCTAACTTGCTGCTTTACCCTTATTATTTTTTCACCAATAGAGCTAAAGATTTACAATAAAAATAACTTTAGAAACGAAAGAAGGGTTGATACTGATATGAATTTTATCAGAAAGAATGAGATAACTGATCAGGGTGTGCTGAAGTGGTTTGAACATATTGAGAGGACGAGAGAGGAGAGACTAACTATGAGGATGTAAGTGTCAGAAATAGAGGGAGCAAGCTGTAGTCCCTTCCTTCTTACGATTACCTACTAGATGTTGCCAAATGACAGGGCTAGTATGCTGTGCTGGTCTTGCTTTTTGGGTAATGGTGTTTCTGTCAACTGTCACTCCATATTTCTTGTTTGTTAAAAACTGCAAGAATGCCAATTTTCTGAGCAGCTACTCCTTTGATGAAATTATCTATTCGAGCTTCATCAAGTATTGTCTTTAAACTTGAATCTGATCTGAATGTTTTTCTAGTCCCTCCGTGTATGTTTGTTCTCTTAGTATTGGATTGAAAAAGCACTTCAATTTCTTATCTTGATCTTTCTATATCTGTATCTCTGAGAACTTCCGTCATAGAAGTGACCACAGCAAAAGAGTCTCCTTTTATACCATTACATGTATTCTTCCCCCATTTCTTTCCCTCCAGTATTCTTCCACTTTGTGTCCCCATGTCACAGGTAGTTTTCATCTCACGCCAACCCCAGTAATCTTACTATTATAAACTCTTCTAGTAAATTCCCCATCTTGCATTCTTTCCACATGCCCAGACCACCTCAGAGTATTAAGTGTCACCCACTCAACCACCCCACAATTCATTCCCTTTGCATATCCTGCCATATCTCTCATACACCCTGTCATTACTTTATTTGCTCCATCTAGTCATACCATATATATGTATCTACACATCTATCTTTTTGATTATATCTCTAATACCTGTTCCATCTAAGAATTTCCATCACATAACTCATTTGATCTGCAAAGTGCCTGACTGTACTCTTACATCCTTGTTTTAAGTCTGTATTTTGTTAAGTAAGAGTATTAAAGAAAGTTAACACCATTCCTTGTGGGACGTGCGAAAGCACACCCTGATGGTTCCTTCTTGAATTTTCTGTTGGCTAGAAACTGTGATTCATTTTCCTGTTTTTCCTTTAATGTTCTCTCCTGCCACTTTCTTTGATAATACATCAATGTCTACTTTGTCAGATGCTTTTGCAGATTTCAGAGAAATTGTATAGATTTTTTTCTCGCTAGAGTTTCATATATGCTAATATAGGGAATTAATGCACTTTCACATTAAGATACAAGATATCTCCCGATCTGAATATCTTTTTAATGCAACCTTAGCTGTTAAGGTTGGAATATTTATTGCATTTGTATATCCTGGTGGGGTAAAGTTATATATATTGTGATAAGATGAAAATATTTACCATGAAAATTATGGAAAATATACTTTTAAGTTTTCTTTGAACAGATCATCAAGAAAGGCAGATGATAGACCACCTCTGAGGAAGTATCTACTAGAGGGCAACTTCTACTTAGGTGCTGTCATTGCCAACACCCTCGTCAAACTGGCTTTCAGGTAGCACTTCGTCTTTTGTTTTTTATTTTTCATGATGTTCTTTTGTATGTTACCAGTATTCTCTGTTATACATAGTGTTCTGGTCTTCAAGCCTAGCATTTTATTTTATTCGCTAGGTATAGTTCTCTGGAGAGCGATGTCAGTAAACAGAACTCTTTCTGCGCTGAAGTAATGCTGGTGATCTCATCTATTGTGCACTTGGGGAAGTCCGGCTTACCACAGAAGAGTATGACTGATGACGATTATGATCGCATGATGCTGTGCCTTCAGGTAAGTGTGACGTTAAAAGTTTTGTAAGTTTGTTACTTTCTGTTGTACATTTAGTTTTTTATAGTAAATAGAGGAATCCTCCTTGTGATTATCGGTTTTCATATAGGATTTGATGTGAATATTTCTGTGCTTCGTATCAGGATAGGAAAGGAAAGTAGTGTTAGTATTCTGTGCTTAGTGTCAGGATAGAAAGAGAAAGGGAAAGTAGTGTAAGTATTAAGTACTTGCTGAGGTAACTGTGTTAGATCACAAAGTGAAAATATATACAAGTTTGAAAATTTAGTTAGAGAATGGAGGATAAGAATAGAAATTTGATATCGTGAAGAGACTTATAGGACTAGAGGAAATAGCGAATATGTGGAAAATGCTTGGAAATATAAGTTTGAAGAAATTTGAACAAAGTGGAAGTTTGTTTTTAGTTGGTAAGTATAGGTGCAGGAATATAGGACTCTGCAACAAGGTAAAAGTATAAGTTTCAGAGTAGTTTGGGTGTAAGACTCAGTAATGATGAGATTGCATAGATTTAAAAGTGAAATATGTAAAAAATTCCAGTAACAATGGTTTAAGGTGATTGTGTTATTTGAAGAATGTTTATGAAAGCTATCAAACGAAAGGAAAATAGATGAAGGAAATGTATGTGAGTGAGTGCAAATAGGCGAGAGGCAAAATGGTACAAAAGAGTATGTTCGTGCAGTTGTGACTTACTTGAAATAGCATATCATAAAAGGTTTGTTGATGATTTTGTAACATACAATAATTTTCTTTTACCATCTTAACATGCAAAGTAGAGTTTAGAGAATAGTAGGTTTTGATGCTGCCATTAAACCATTGTTCTCCACAGGTTGTGTCAGAGAGAACTCCCAGCTTGGCATCTGTGTTTACTGAGCAGTGTCGTACAGCTCTATCCCACATGCTGACAGCAAAGGCAGATGAAGAAGAAGCACTGAGGCGTGACCGTAAAGCTAGTAAAGTGATTGAGCATGTAGATGACCACATAGCTTTCTCACACCTGACTAAAGGCAGTGACCCATCCTCTACAGATGATATGTTTGACCTCTCAATGTCCATGGCCGTAAGTGGTGGCAAGAAGGAGGGTATTGACTTAAGCACTAGCAAACTGAGTAAGGTAAGTTAGTTCTACCTTGGTGGAACATTATGTTTCAAATGTGATTACACTTCATGGAGTTAAATAAGAGGTTGTTGAAAGGAGAAATTGTGATATCATGCTGCACTTGTATTAAACTTGGTGAATCTTCATATTTTGTTTATTAGCTTATATTTGGAGATGCTTGAAGAGAAATGAAACCATTCATGCAGCCATAGGTACATCTTAGAGTAGTTTTTCATATATAGCTTTAACCATGTAGAATTCAGTCAGACCTGATGATATGACTTTTTTCTGGGATTGGTTGGTAATGACATTCATATTGTTTGACATGGCTTCATTTTTTGTATTTCTTGTATTTAAGACCCACATAACATGCATTATGATTTTTCCATCTCTTACAGGTCACACAGCTCACAGGTTTCAGTGATCCTGTATATGCTGAAGCCTATGTGCACATCAACCAGTATGATATAGTCTTGGATGTGCTGATTGTTAATCAGACCGCAGATACACTACAGAACTGTACCTTAGAACTAGCAACACTTGGAGACCTCAAGCTAGTTGAGAAACCTCAAC
This sequence comes from Panulirus gracilis, assembly GCA_032361445.1. Taxonomy (NCBI): domain Eukaryota; kingdom Metazoa; phylum Arthropoda; class Malacostraca; order Decapoda; family Palinuridae; genus Panulirus; species Panulirus gracilis. The sequence goes on from JAUUEG010662980.1 coordinate 8,248, forward strand.
CTGTTGTCCTTGCCCCTCATGATTTCTGTAATATTAAGGCAAATGTTAAGGTAGCTTCAACAGAAAATGGCTTCATCTTTGGCAATATAGGTAATTATGGGTTTTCTCCTCCTGTGCATTTGTCTTGAGATATACTTAAGATTAAATGGTTTGAGAACGTATGGATAAGATGAACAAATATAAACTGACGAAGAGGATATATGTGTTTGAATGGAACAGGGGGAAGAGTTCAACAAGGAAATGAGGGATTTTGAATTAACAGAAGGGTGAGAGTTATGCTTGAGATTGAATGAATTGTACCATTATGGTGTACAGGGGGATGGGCTGAACCAGGGTATTTAAAGTAGTCTGGGGAAACCACAGAAAATTCTATTTGGCATGGCTGTGGATAGGAGTCTAGTTTCAGTGCAGTGTACATGATGGCTAGAGAGTGGATAGAAGTAAGTGAGGCTGTTGTTCATCTGTTCCTGATAATATCTTGCTGTTACAGGAATTGATGAACAAATACAATAAAACAAAATATTTGCTTATAACCACCTGAAATCCCCACCAGTCTGTTCTTAACCGTGTATGGCTTTAAGCTAGATCACACCCTTTTGCTCTTTAAGTCACGCTTGATAAAGTTTTACTCTTGAGTTTATGTTTTATGCATTCCTCTTTTTACTATAATTTTTTTATATAAATGATTCATACCTGTTTTCCATCATATAGCAACAGAAGTCAGGAATTCCATTCAGAAAAAGAATAGTAACAAAAGGCACACTATAAGGAAATAGATTTTTGTTAGTAGGCTGTAATTACCTAAATTCTATGTATCTTAACTAGGCGAAGCCACATTTCTAATTCTCTTTTTTTATTCCATGCAGTCTATGATGTGAAAGGATCAACCAGTGATCGGAATGTTGTTATTTTGAATGATATTCACGTAGACATTATGGACTACATTGTCCCTGCCACCTGCACTGACCTTGAGTTTCGACAGATGTGGCTTGAGTTTGAGTGGGAAAATAAGGTAAGACGTATATCTATAGATGCATATATTTAGAAGTTTAACCACTGGATTTTATTCATATATTCTAACTATTGATTGGTTAAAACAGATCAAGGTACAAAAATTCATAGATAACTAAAAAATTTCCAGAAAGTTTAGTATGGGTTTTTGTATATCTGATATGATAATTGGCTTAGAAATTTTAAGAGATGAGAAGATCAACAAGGATAGGACTGCTTACTTTTTCACCTTAATTATAGGTAACAGTAAACACCCAGATGACAGAGCTAAAGGCATACTTAGACTATCTGTGCAAGTCCACCAATATGAAGTGCCTTACCCCAGAGAAGGCCCTCAGTGGTACAGGAGATTACATGGCTGCTAATCTTTATGCACATTCCATCTTCGGGGAGGATGCCTTGGCCAACTTATCCATAGAGAAACCTCTTGACAATCCAGATTCCCCTGTCACAGGTCACATCCGCATTCGAGCAAAGAGTCAGGTAAAGATCCAGTACTTTTTTTAAAGAAATTGTATTGCAAAATGGAGGATTATGAATATAAGCATATTAGCTGCTTGATATAGAATTTGTGGTTGAACTAATCGATGAAAATAGTCAGTCTAGGGCAGCAGTAGTTTTTTCTCTAAATGAGCATGTAATTTGTACATTTGAGGATGTTTTATCCACTGCCTCTTTTTGGGTAAATGAATTTTCTTACACTTCTTCCAAGATCAGTGAGCTATTCATCCTAGAAAGTGTTTTGTCATCCTTTCTTGTAGTGTTAGTAGTTAATGTAAAGTTTGTCAATTATTTGCTGCTTAATTGCTAGATTGTTAGGAAATATCTTATGTTTTATCTTTTTCAGGGTATGGCTATCAGTTTGGGAGACAGGGTTAACAAGGTACAGAAAGCAACTATTAAATCTGTGGGTGGCTAAAAAGATCCCTACTTCCAGCAGGTGAATATGTATTACGTTACATATTATTCTTGCTTTTATGTACTTTCATTTCATTTGATGTGGATGGTATTATACATTCAGCCTTACCATCATTCTCAGTAAGAGAGATGAATTTATAGTTTGTTTAGTATCACATACTTTGTTTTGTAAATAGAATTGTATCGTAGATAAATAGTTTATCATCTAATGTAATCACAAGATATTCTTTGGTTTAGGTATTGTGTATAATCAAGATATGTAAGTTGAAACGATTTATATTTTTATTGTTAATTGTTTTACAGTAGCTAAGAAAAAATAAAGCACAGGTGCCACTCATATTGTATGTTTTGAAATGAAACCTTGACCTGTATTTTAATGAGCCAGTTGCCAGTGGTGCAATGGTTAGTTTGGGCGGTTGAAAACAGAAATATCATGGATTCATTTATTGGGTTGGTTGGGGCAGACTAACTTATCTCATAATCCCTGCTGTCTCTGCTTCCCTTGCAGTCAACAGGTGCAAGGATGTTAGTTGATTGTTGTGGATTGCATTTTGATGGTGGACAGCAATGTACATTTGTCTATAGACAGCCTCGCAAACAGATTAAAGAACTCTTTTCTCCCTGTAATGATGGTTTTGCGTGAAACATAAACAGGCTGCAACTATAGCCAATTTTCCCCCAAAAGGTTGGACCAGTATCCCTTAGAATGGAAGCTGCCTTAATAAAGTGGCTCTTTATTCCCCCACTTTGACTATTTAATTCAACAATTAGTGCACAAGATCTTACCAAGAACAAAATTAAAACAAAATTTTCCCTAATTCCCTTTAGTCCAAACCACACTTCATTGATGCAGGAACCATTCATCTCCACAATGCTTTGCTGTTATTTATGCTGTAAAAAACATAGTAAAAATATAGTGATACTAGTAAATGATAATGAGGCCTGAAAATGTAGGACAATGTGAGGCATTAGGATAAAGTAGATGAGAGTGATGTGGTGTACAGGGGCTGACATACTGTCAGTGGGCTGAAGCAGGGCATATGAAATAGTCGGGGAAACCACAGAAAAGTCTGAAGGACTTGGCTGTGGAGAGGGGAAGCTCTTGTTTTGGTACATTGTTCATTACAGCTAGAGAGTAGCTGTGAGCAAATGAGACCATTCTTCATCTGTTTCTGGTGCTAATATGCTTCATGGAAAACAGCATACAAGTATGAAAAGAAATTATGATGGTAATGATCATTATCACAATCTTTTCTTCATACCTGTTTGCCATTTCCTACCTTTGTGAGGTAGCATCAGGAACAGACAGCTAAGCATTCAAGGAAAAGTCCTCACTTGACTCCTTCTTTTGGAAAGAATGACAGGAGAGTAAGATTTCCAATAACCTCGATCCCACCTCTCGTAATTACCTTCTATTGCATGTGGGTAGTGTTCTTTCTCCCTGATCCTGTGGAGTGAAAAATGATAATGATGATAATATGAAACTGCCACAGGAAACCAATGGAAGGTCTGTGGTACCTGGCTGTGGTTGTAGTGCATTACACATGACAAAATTGATGCAAGGAAATGAAGCCATTTCTTAATTTGCTGATGTGGGCAGCAGTGAACAAGTATGAAGAAAGAATATTTTTAATCGTGGATTATTAAATTA
>JAUUEG010663310.1:0-13051 GCA_032361445.1 Panulirus gracilis
AACTGTATGAGGATGGAGCTCTACACCCTCTTGGACTTTTTCTCCTATGATAAAACTGTTTAAACTTCTGCTTGCTGTTCACATTCACAATTCCATCACAGAGGAGCATTTTTACATCTTTTCTGTCAACTTTCTTGCTTAATTTCAGGGCCTTTAGTTGTTTCATTATTTCTTCTATTAAAGAACTGATCCCTGCACTTATGAAACTCGTTCAGAAACTTAGGGGCTGTAATTATGACAACTCTTACTCATCTTTCTTCTACAATGGGTAGATTTAAGGCCTCTAATCTTTCCCTGTAACTCAGCTCTCTGATTCTGGCACCATGTATGTTTCCTTCCTCTGGTCCTTCTGTGTGACTTCTTTGTGCTTTAGATGTCATGAACATACTTGTAGAGCATACTGTAATTTTGTTGTTATGTAGGATGTGTGTGTGTGAAATTACCAATCTGTACACTATGGAGAAGAAATTTTGCATTCACAGAGATGCATAACTCAAACATTCTGTACTATTATATACCTTCAAAACATTCTAATGCTTTCAGCAATAAACATGTTCCATTCACTTGCCACTCTCTTACTATAGAAGAATTCTTTCACATCTGGAACTTGTCTTTTGCTTGGTTTCTTGAACTGTCCTGTGTGTATATATGTGCTGATTATATATTGAAACCAAAGCATCCATACCCATTGTTTTGCTTACCCTGGCTAATGTGTATAAACTGTTCTTAGGAACATAGTAAAAAATGAGTGGATTAACAGTCATAAATCATTCCTGTCCCCACTGATGCACCCAGGACTAGATTTTTCATCTTTACCTTACATAATAGACTGGAAATGGTGCCAGATGATTTAGAAAATTACAGGTATATTTGAATCACTAATTAGTTGTGTGATGACTTGGACAGGGTGGGGGTGTAGATGCTGCCATTGGTAGAGTGTATGTGGAGGACCCAGATGACTGGGATTTACAAGACAAAACATTCATGTGGTCAGGACCTCCCCATCCGCTCTTCACCCTTCGACCTAACACCGGTGATATATTTGCCTCTACCTTAATCAGAGAGGGGAGGTAAGACTGCTGCAATACTTAACATTTACCTGGTAGAAACTACAAGTATATCTATATGTGATGGTTAATACTGAATTAAGGAACAGAGTAATAATGAAACAGTTACACATATGTTAAGCCTTTGCTGAAACCTAGGTCTTCAACCACAGTATTTGCAAAACTAATACAAGATCAGTGGTATCAGTAAGATTTAGAAGCCTTGTTGCATTGGATGCAAGATACCATTAACCCAACAGCCTTCTTGTAACATCACTTGCTTCATACATAAGCAGAAAGCATTATCAGTAGCAATACTGTGGTTGATGATTAATGGGGTGTCAGCATTAGCTGAACTGCACTACCAGTACACTAGCAAGGTCAGTGATAGATATCCTGTCTATTACCCAATTATTTCCTTGTTCTTCTGATAAGGTTGAGATGTGTGATGTACATTTTTTCTGATGGGGTCATACTAGGTATGACCTGCACTTCAGCGTGTCTGACAGAGTGTGGGATCAGTATGTGGAAGCCAAAGTGACAGTAAATGTGAAGTACCTGTCACCTGAAGCCTTGGCCCATGCCATCCCTCTCACCTTAACTCCAACTACACCAGCAGCACTCGCCAGTGGATGGACACCTGCGGTAATGCTGCTGTCCGAACTGTTTTGATATCGGTGGTGGGTAGTAAATATAATTTACTTTTTTATATGTTTATGTACACTCCTCAGGCAGTTGATATCAATATTGGGTAGGTGACATCTGCAAACCCACCACCTCTTTTGTGCTGTTCATATTGGTGCAGATCAATAGTTATATATTCTATATATTTATCAGTAAACCTTCACTTCCACATATATTTATGAAAATTTGATACTGCAGAAAAGACAACTTTCTTTCAATTGAATCATGAAGAACTGTACAGTAAAGAAGAGTGATCCTTTAAAATTGTTTTTGTGGATGTTTATCATTACCAGCAAAGTTCATGTCAAACTTACAACCTGTAGCTGCACTGTACTTTACTACAAAATACCTTTTACGGTATCTTTGTTCCTTGTCAGTCCCAAGGTATTATATGTCACATTGATCTAGTTAAGAGCTGCAGACCTTAAGGTAACTTTACAAAGTAGTCAATTGGACACAAAAGCTCCATTTTTCTGTATCCAATGTGTCACTTTTGCACCTTGCACGGTACCCTTGTACACTAGTGTAGAATATCTTGTAGCATGGTGGTGGCGGCCTGGGCACCCTGACAGAGGCTGTGATGCAGGTCTTAGGGAGGCCAGCTGAAGTTGTGGAGATCATCAGTGTGTATGGCCTCCCTACCCCCAACACCACCTCTGTCCCCACCTTCTCCAGGACCTCCTCAACTGACTCCATCCTTGCTGCCAAAGCTTCACCAGCTGCACCATCTCTTGCATGTGTGTGGCTGAGTGTGAAGCAAATGGGAGGGGGTTTCATGGACCCAGTCAGATTGTATGGCCTGCTAGCAATCCACTTGCACCATGTGAGTACCAGACAAGATTGTCACCAAGTCCTTACTGGATCCTTATTTCTGAATGTCAGACATCGTGCTCTCGTTGTTGAGCTCATTTACACCATTTGTCCTGACACATACACAGGTCTCAGGTAAAATATTTTTCCTCTGATATCTGTAGAATTTCTTCAACCATACATGAAAACAAAACTAAATTAACCTCCTCTTATCAGGTTCCCAATTTTATGGGATGGCACATCTTAGGAAGAGTTAGCTGGGTCTGTAGTCATATCTTAACAGAGAAACGAGTTGTATCAATTGGGAACATGACCCTCTTCAAAACATTTTCACTGTTAGGGCTGTACCTGGATATCACGGGTAGCTCTCCCAACACTCAGCAGAAAACAAGAAAAAAATCTTGCCTTACTGTTTTTTGTTTGTTCTTTACAGAGACATCTTGCAAGTAACAAGTATTTATCTACCTTTGTACTGAATTGGAAAACTTTTGAAACTCATTATTTGTGTAACGGTAATGCAATGATCCCACTCAAAACCCTGTCACAAATAGATTCATCTTTAGTTGAGCAACTGAAACCCATGTAAGGGGATTATGTTACTGACCAATATTTTTTTGTTTGACAAATATGGAATATACATGAAACAGTTTAAGAAAACTTGCCATTATTTCATCTCATTCAATATAGATGATGTTTAATGAAAACTTATAAAAAATGTGATGATGATAACTTACGGTGGTGTTGGAATGGGATAGAGTGGGATTACATGGAAAGAGGGAGGGATGCTGGGGTTGTCTATGTCACCCTACAAATCATGTGATCAACAACTGTTGCCAGGTCAAAGGTAATACAAACTTTACATAGCCTTTCAGAGCCCTGAGGATTTTTTTGACTGAAATGCAGGAAAGGGTTTAAACTTAAAATCTACCTCTGTACTTCCTTCCAGACAAAACATCAAGCACTCTATCGCTGCGTTTAACCCTGGAGCTGTCTTTATTTCTCATATACAGAAATGTTTTATCGATATCCATATCAGGCAACATTCAAAACACACTTGATCTTGTAGGGTATCTTTGTCTCAAACCACATCTGATACTGGTCATCTTAATGCATAATTACAATGAGAAAGATGAGCAATGCCATGTGTTTTTCGAATGTGGAATTAAAATAATGAGAAAGAGGAGAATATGGATAGCCATAACAAGTACATAGGGGAAGTTTAAAAAATGAAGTAAAGTGGGAATAAATGATAATTAGCAATATATGAAAAAGTTTGGATTTTGAAAATAAGAGAGATATCCAAGTGTGCTGCACTGTCATTATAGCAAAAGAGACGAACTGTTAGAAAAAATTTTTGTTTTTTCTTTCGCATTAGTGCTTCCTTGGCTAATCTGTGCAAAGTGAGTGAGTGCATACAATAACTTTCAAAATGTCACACTTGGTCAAACTTACGAGAATGTTTTATTTATTCATCATTACACATGCTGGATGAAAAATGCACATCAAATTCTTCTTTATAATTTACTTCTATACATATCCTCAGCTTGAGAAGATGATGAAATTGCGGGTTGCACTTGAGGATGTACATACCTTGAAGGGGGAAGCTGAGGAATTGGTAGCTGTCTCCTCTGAACCAGACAATGCATTCCCACACAACCCTTCATCAGTTGCATCCCTGGCTTCTGTAGCACTCCCACTGCAGGTATATGTTCCTCTTAGTCTTTTCTACAGTTAGATTATCTGTATGGCCTTCTCGACACACTGACCCTCTCAATGGCTTTCTCTTCATACATGGTTTTTACATTACCTCTCTAGAGATGCTCCTCTTCAAAGCCATTTGTAGAGAGATACTTTGTAGACTTCCCTACACTGGCAGGGACTCTTACTGGTTCTCTTTATAGGACAGTAATCTCCACAACCTTAAAACCATGGTGGTACTCACTATAGCCACTTTTTCAGGAAGGAGCTTTCCAAAAGTGTGTTGTTAAATCAATGCTCTTTATAGCTACATCACCAGGTTAGGCTTCATCATAGCTGTTTAACAGATATTTACCTTCTTTGTTCCCCATCTGCAAATGAACAATCTCCATGCACTCCAATGTAAATGGATACTATCCCTAGCTACTGATGGTCAGTAATTTCCTTGTCTCTTGACATAATCTAGGGGGATACTTTCCAAAGATACTGCTACTTAATACTACTCTCTCTTCCCTTCTCTACAGATACATTTTTCTTGGCTTCCTTTGCATACAGGTGCTCTTAGTACCTAATTTTACATATTAGTGCTATCCTTCCCCATCTGTATAACTAAGTGCTCTCCTTGATTTCCTTTGCATGTAGTTAGTGCTCTGGTCTACCATCAAGCCTATAGATAGGTGTTCTTGATTATCTTTGTATGTGTTCAGTGCTCTGGTGTACCATCAAGCATAAACACCTCTTGGCATAATCATCTGGTTGACACTCAACTTATACCCTTCAACTGGCTGGGAAGCTAACTAGTTTCATCCCAAGGCAAGTTCTCTCCGAGACCTAGAAACATCCTAATACTCTTCTTACCTTTCTTTTCATGGTAATTAACAGTAATTCTTAAGTGATATACTTTACTCTTAAAATTATGGTATTAGATAGATGGTTCCTTGAGTATCCATATTAGGTGACCCTGTTATAATCATGTTTTATGCATGAAGAATAGTACATCGGTATTTATCTATATATATTTGTTAAAATTATACATGACAGTATTGTTAAGGTATTCCTCTTCACTATGTTGAAAATATGAGATTCTTTAAGTGGACTTGTCTTATTAAACCTCTGCTTACATCATTTACAGCATCACTTTTAACTTCAAGATGTGTTCTGCCACTCACAAACTCAATCTTCTTTCTTTGCCAGCTTTTTGTTCTCAAATGGTATGAGCATAGGAGAATAAGCTCTTTATCAGTAACAAGTGCTCTCTAATTCAACAAATTGGTAAAATTTTTCTAAAACTTTCAAGAGAAAATGATAATACATATGTTTGAGTTTAAAAATATTCAGCTTTTGTAGAAAAGCATCATTCTCATGCTCTTTTTCATCAATTTTTTTTCTTTTACCATAAAAAACATTTGTGAGTTAGGTTTCAGGAAATATAACTAGCCTTTTTTATGTGGATACTTTGAGAAAAATGGATTCACTTTAGAGCTGCATTTTCCAAGAACTCAGCTCTAACAAGGGGACCCCCTGTGTTGTTCATCTTGTCTATTTTTGCATAGGAACTCACAGCTTCTTTCCAAGGTTATCATATTTATGAGAGTTATTTGCTCATCACATGTAAAGAATCATTAGTAAGCATGGAATCTTATTGTAATACTATGTGCTAAACACCTGTTGACATCATATAAAGTAGCAATATCTGTATGGTATTAGGAAAACGTCTTCACACTCAGTTCAATATAGCCCTGTATTGCCACATCATGGATTTACACTACTGAACCCTCTTATTTATTTCGCAGGTGGTTGACACCAACTTAACTTCTTTGGTGACCCCACGTCTAACACGAGCCCACAACTGCAACACCCATAAGCACTATGGGGATGAGGTGTGCACAGCCACCTCATGTCTCAATGGTGGTCGCTGCCTTGGGATGGACACTGGCAACAGGTGAAAGACGAACAGAATCTTCCTTTGATGGTCAAAAAAATGTTTTAAACATAATTCTCCTCAGTATGGTGAATGCTATGATGACCACAGCATAATCATCAGCGTCAAAGGACACTAAGTCATACCATGCAAAGTTTTTGTGAAATCTGCTGTACTGCATTTGTCACTGATTAATATACACAGCTCAATTCATTGTTTTTAGGTACATTTCCCACTTAAATCATTATTTAGAAATAAACTTTCAGCTTGTGAATTAAGTAAGCCTGTATATTGTACTGTACCTTATATTCTCCACAAGATAAATTCCACATGTAGTCTTTTCCTGTGTACTTTTGATAATAAAATGCAGAATATAAAAACTGACAATGAGCTAAAATAATCAAAACAAACATGAGGTGCACATAAAGCTTCACTATGCCATAGTACTGTCCTAATATCACATTGTAACACTCCTGTGCATAGATTAGATGACACATTATGTCATCCAAAATACTTGTGCTGCTGCACACTGAATGTGACCAAATCTTTAAAAACTTTATACAAAAATTCTATTCTGGGGCCCAAGGGCACATTTTGTGGTTTGAAATGTATGCCAACCTTTCACAGAGAATGAACGTTATGTCATAAGATCTGTTCATTTGTGAGTTTCATAATCTTACCTATTCGTGCTCTCTTAGTTATTACTCTCATTGTAAAAACTGTTCATTTTCATTATTCAAGTTACATGAGACAGACTCAGAATTTTGTTTCTCAATACACTTTTGTCTGCTTTGTTTATTTCTGTTTATCATCAGAGAGCTCTTTCTTTGATCTGAATACTTCACTTCTTGGGTATGCTAAAGGAGGGAATACCCTGAATTAGGATATATTTATTTGTAAGTTTAATAGTAATGCTGATTCATTTTGTTTGTTTTCTTTAGGTGTGTGTGTCCAGAAGGGTCTTGGGGACTTAAGTGTAAGGTTCTCACCCGCACCTTCACAGGGTCTGGCTGGGCATGGGTTCAGCCAATACCACCATGTATCCCAACCACCCTTTCCATACGCATCCTCTCTCACCGTCCACAAGCACTACTGCTCTATTCAGGACCTCTGTCATCCACATCCTCTCATCCACACAACCCATTCACTCCCATGATAGCACTGCAGCTTGTGAATGGGCAACCACAGGCAGTGCTAGAAGGTGCAAGAGGAGCAGTGAAGGTTCAAGTGAATGTCACACTGAGCACCAGCACTTGGCACACCCTTCACCTGCATCTTGATGCCCAGGTATCTTACTCACATTAGTGTTACTGTATGTTTTAACTGCAATAATATAATTTGGAAATTTTATATGCTAGATGGCAGAACAAAGGTTTAACAGCTTTCGTTTTACAAGAGGAAGGAGAAATTTGTTAGTGTCAATCAGATGTTCTGCCAACCTAGTCAAGGAGGAGGAAGCATTGTTTGTGAATTATTATATATTTTCTGCAGGGCGTGACACTAATGGTGGACCTCTGTGGGCATGGCTGGACAGCCGACACAACTAATGATGCTCATTGCATTGCAAGGGCCCAATGGGTAGATACTGAGGTTTCAAAAAGTTGGGGTGGTAGTGTGCCTCTACAACTGGGTGGCCTTGCTCAACCATATCCACTGCCTGGGGATTTTGGGTGGTCAGCCACTTTAGTGCACCAAGCTTTAGATGGCTGCCTCTCTCATCTCACAGTTAATGGAGAGGTAGCATTCTTGTGAATATCGTCACCTTGGCTCATATAATTTACCAACTAATTTTGGGCTTGTACCTTAAAAATATTGTCATCAATGGCTACATCTGCAATAATTTAGTCATGTTTTTCATGAGCCTTGAATTTTTCATGTCTCTTAACACAAAATGTTCATCTCAGAATTGGATGTTTTTAATTTTGGAAAATCTTGCCTTAATTCTATATAGCAATTTATATTCTTTGTCACAAATCTGGTGAACAAGTTCATATTTCCTTCTCAGCTGATTGACCTGGGTGAATCAGCATACAGCAGTAAGAGTGTGAGTGGCTGTAGACCCCAAGAGATTGCCTGTAGGGAAAGGCAGACTTCCTGTGGTCTGCGAGGCCACTGTGTTGATGGTCTGAAAAACCCTAGATGTGAATGTCAGCCAGGGTGGTCAGGGCCTAAGTGCACCATACCTACTGTACCAGTTGCTTTTGGCCAGGCATCATACACAAAGGTTGCACTGTCATTTACACCAGACCCATTTGATGTAACACTGCAGCTGCGCATTAGGACCAGGGGGAACCATAATGGTCTTCTGATGCAGCTGGCATCCAACCAACAGTCTCATGCTTTAAAGTTACAGGTAAGTTCTCTTTAGTTACCTATAGTATGTAGTTTCCAGAGCTTTACAGTGCTAGCTGATGGTAATGCTTAAACTATATATTATCAAATATGCATCATGAGATAGACTTCTTTAATTTCCTCTACAATAATCTCTCTCTCATGCTTGTAACAGTTACGTGGTGGTGTGGCATGTGCATCAGTTTATGGAGTGGAGTTGGCAGTGCAGGAAGTGTGTTTAGAGAGCTTCCCACTGGGTGATGGGTTGTGGCACACCATACAAGTAGGTCGTCATGGACATAACTTAATCATCTCAGTGGACGATGGTGATGGGTGGCGGCAGAACAACACACTGGCATCTCTCTTTACCACACTTGGGCTTAGAGGCACACAAGCTGTTACTGCTGTGCCCCCCATGCCTATTAATGTTGATAAACAGGATGGAACAACTCTGGGTGGTGTCCCTGAGTTCAAGGGCCTTAGCCTAATTACAGTATATGAAGACCTCCAAGAGAGTGAGTGACAGTACACAGTCCAGCAACAGTAAATGAGTGATTTCCTTACATTTCCCAGAATTGTCCAATATAAGTTTTAGTAATCATCTGTATGTACAGAATAGGGAGCGAACTCTAAACTTGTGGAGTCCATCCTCTAACCTTTCTTCACTACCATAACTTTTGGAAACTGTCTTCAATCAGTTTCTTTTCTTAGCCTCTTTCATTTAACCACAATTCTGATAATATAAAAGTCTTCTTCTAAAGGGCTTCTTTCTATGTTTCTTACTATTATGTTTCTTTCTTTGCTTTTCCAAAAGTTCACCTTTGGCATGGTTTGATTATGAAATCTGAAGGATGTAATAAAGTTTTCCCTTATTTGTTCCAACTACATGAAGAACAAATTCATAGCCTCTAAGCCATCCTTGTAACTTGTATCTTATTTCAGGCACCATCTTTGTTGCCCTTCATTGGACCTTCTGTATCAGATTTCTATATTTCTATAAGAGCAGGTACCAATCCTAAGATTGATGATCTAATTCTAGTTCATTATGAATAGTAAGTAGTTTATTGAACTCATGTAATCTTTAAATTTGCCAACAGATGATTTATTTCTTAACATTTCCTAATTGGGTGTTCTGGCAATAGGTTTGGTGCTATGTTGACCCCAAAGTTCTTATCTCTCATGGATTTGTGTAGTTTGTTTCCTGCCAGATTAAAGTCATATCAAGGCCTTTCAATCTGCCCTCTTTTCAATTACTTTGCATTAGCTTGGATTGAACTTCACTCACCAAGTATCTGATGAACTTAAGACCTTGTCTAAGTCCTTTTTTGAGTTGATATAATCATGGTCATTCCTTATTTCTCTAATGATTCTGCATAATCTGTGAACATATTCAAGTATGAATCCACTCCTCAAGGTAATTCATTAACAGAGACCACGAATAACAGTAGCTGTAATACTAAGCCTTGTGATAAAACACATACAAAAGGCACCTCTTCCATGCCTCCTACAACTCCTTCCATCAATGTAATTTTCAACCCAGTGTAGTCTTCCCTTGAGCCTTCCCTAAAAAGCAAGTTTCTTTACCAATTTCATGAGCAGGAATAGTCCAAGAACACACAGTCGACTCATCCATCTCTTTATATAAAGCAGAGCTCACTCTCATATAGGTCTTAAAGATCTGTTATGCATGACCTCTTTCCTATGAACCCATTTCTTCTTGTTTACCTAGGTAGTTTTCCCTTTGCAAGTAATCATTCATTTTCTTTCTCATCAAATTTTCTAACATTCTTCAAACTTCATTGCAGTTTTCTGATATTTTCTTTGAAATACACATATTTACTCATCCACTCTCTTGGTACTTTACCCCCATCAAATGACATGATGAATCATATTTCAGGCAGCCTGTCAGTGTTTCTGCACAATCCTAAAGTACACATGAAGGGATTTCATCAGATCCATGTATTACATGGATCAGAATCTTTAAACAACCTACTTAATTATTTACCAACAATTTCAGTTCATTTCTTGTCTCCATCCCATCTCATTCTTGTTTCATTTATAGAACTAACCACAATATGAGTACATTTTATAATCCATTCAGTTCCTTGCTTATTGTTTCAACACCAGTGGTCAGTCCTTCCCTCTAAATTACAAAGTCTGATGAACTCTTTTAAAGTGAGTTTACTCGTAATAGATTTCCAAAAGTTTTCAATTTTCATATGCCTCATCTACATCTTTCATGGTGCCTCCATTCTCTCTTATTGTACTACACAGTACTTATTCTTTGCCCTATTATTTTTCTCTCAAATAGTGGTTGGGTATTGAGCTCCCTTTATCTTTTCCCATTACAGCTCAGTGCTCTAGCTTTTTGATGTCTTTTCTTAATATGTCTCCTTCCTGACCCTCTCATTACTTTCTGTCAGTGGTATTTGTGAACTAACCCTCTCATTATAGATTTTACAGGGCCTTCTTAAATATTGTTCTGTAATCTAGCTGAGAAATTCCATTTTCCAGTCTGTTTCCATAAAAACAGTTTCTCTTTGCATTGTTTCCATAGCTATCTCTTCTTTGGTATAGTTTCCTCTATGTTTAAGTATATAAGATAAGGTGATATTCCTATTACTGTTTAAGAATTCAACATTTTCATGTTCAAAAAAGGAAGCATACAGTACTGTGTATGCATACATTCAATAAACTGATCTTATATGTTCTTATTTCAGAGCAGCAAGAATTTGATAATGGAAAATTTGATTATGATAGTGAAGATTCTGGATAAAAGTGGAGCATGTTATAAGTGTAGGAATGAACAAATCAGTTCAAGATAACAGTTATGGTCAGTAAGACAGGAATTTTGTGTGTAAGTGTGTCAGGCATTTTCAGAGTTTAGACACTGAAATGAGTTCATGGATGGAAGTGTGTGTTTAAATGATGAGTTGAGAAAAGGAGGAAGAAAGGTAAAGTCAAAGATACGTGTAAATGACATGGTGATTAGTGTCTCTATCAGGGGAAAAGATTGAGGTCATAAACTTTTGAGAATGGCAATGAAAGTATGGTTGTTGATATACATACAACCAATGTGGCTATAATTAAGATGTGGAGTATATTATGATACACTATATTGATGGATTACAACAGTGCTTACAAAGGATGGTGGAATGGAGAATGTGTAATCTGCATTAAGACTTATGGAAAGAATGTAATGAAAGTGAGGAAACTCATAAAATGTACCAAAGAATGTAAATACTTGAGACTAAGTTGGGAAGAGGTGAATGCAGAGCTAAGAGGTTAAGTTAGTTACATAAGAGGTAGTTGAAGCAAAATATTGAGTTTTGAGATGTATGGATATATGATGGCATAAATTTTAATAAGGTGAATGGACATGATCAGGGGAAACCACAGAAAGGTCTGTGAGGCTTGAGTGTGGATAGGGAGGCTCTGGTTTTGGTGCATTATACATGAAAAGCTAATGAGTGGATATGAGCAAATAATTGTTGTTTCATCTTGGCAGTACCTCTTTAATGCAGGAAATAATGAACAAATTAAAAAAGGATTGATATGTTGAGAGTAATTGCATTTAGGATTCCATCAACCTGTACCTTAAAAGTAATACACTACTGCACTAGTGCAGAAAATGGTTAACATTTATGAAAAAAGAAAGGACTTTTTATATTTTTTATACACTTCAGACCATAAATCATAGCATCTTCATAACAGTGAATATATGTTCATTGCCTTCAGTTGTACTGATTATTTATTTTTACTTCTCTGCAGGAGACTTTTAAATTAGAAAACCTGCGTGAACTTCGACCCACTTTAGAGGAACTTATGCAGTCAGACTCTTCAACTGAACCTTCTACACTACCCACAAACACCCCAGAGTCACCTAAAACTGGTTTTCGTTACCACTTCAATAATTTTAATCAGGCATTACCCAAGAAACTGGTTGATTATAAGGTAAGATATTGAAAGAAAACAGGTTTATGACTTTTGGCTGTCCAGTGAAGCCCCATTCTAACAGACTAATTGGATGGAAAGGCAGTTTCTTAAAGGCTAAATTCTGGTAGATACCGAATATTTCCCAGGAACATTACAAATTCGTCTTTGAGAAGTGGAAGACCAAAATGGGGATGGAAGGATGGAGTGAAAAAGATTTTGAGTGATCGAGGCCTGAACATACAGGAAGGTGAAAGGCATACAAGGAATAGAGTGAATGGGAACAATGTGGCATACCGGGGTTAACTGGCTGTCAATGGATTGAACCAGGGCATGTGAAGTGTTCTGTGGGGCCTGGATGTGAAAAGGCAGCTATGGTTTCGGTGTATTACACATGACAGATAGAGACTGAGTATGAACAAATGTAGCCTTTTTTGTCATTTTCTAGAGCTACCTATTTCCTGTGTGGCAGGGTGGTGACAGGAATGGATGAAGGCAGCAAGTATGATCATGTATTTATCATTTTATATATTTATCTATATTCATTATTCTTTTTCGCTGTCTCCCGCGTTAGCGAGGTAGCGCAAGGAAACAGATGAAAGAATGGCCCAACCCACCCACATACACA